>SJYC01066015.1:0-11614 GCA_006408675.1 Madoqua kirkii | reverse complement strand
CAATTTTGATTGGAGAATTTAGTCCATCTGTTTGCATTTAATGTAATTATTGGTATGGTTATATGTAGGCTTACAATTTACTATTTGTCAATTATTTGTTTTTTCTCTTTTTTGTTCTTTGATTCTTCCTTTTACATTGCTGCTAAGTCACTTCAGTCGTCTCTGACTCTGTGTGACCCCATAGATGGCAGCCCACCAGGCTCCCTCATCCCTGGGATTCTCCAGGCAAGAACACTGGAGTGGGTTGCCATTTCCTTCTCCAATGCATGAAAATGAAAAGTGAAAATTAATTAAATGCATTTTTATTATTTTATTTTAATTATTTAACATAGTTGACATACAGTATTATTAGTTTCAGGTGTACTACATAATGATTTGAAGTTTACATACATTATGAAATGACCGTCATGATATGTCTAGTAACCATCTGTGCCCATATAAAATTATTAAAATATTTTGACCAAATTCCTCATGCAGTATTATATCTCTGTGGCTTATTTGTTTTATAACTGGAAGTTTGCACTTCTTAACTATCTTCACCTGTTTCACTCAATCTCTCCTTCCCTCTGGCAAATATCTGTTTGTTCTCTGTATTTGTGAGTCTGTTTTCATTTTGTTTGTTTGTTTTTTATAGTCCACATATAAGTGAAATCATGTGGTATTCCTCTTTGTCTGACATGTCATTTAGCATAATTTACTCCAGATTCATCTATGTTGTCACAAATGACAAGATTTCATTTTTTATGTCTGAGTAATATTTCCTTATAATATATATGTATACACACACACACATATATATACTATATCTGCTTTATCCATTCCTGTGTCAATGGACACTTAGGTTGCTTCCATGTCTTGGCTATTATAAATGGTGCTGCTGTGAACATTGGAGGTGCCTGTATCTTTACAAATTACAGTTTTCATCTTTTCTGGATATATGCCCAGAAGTGGGATTGCTGGATCACATGGTAGCTCTATTTTTAGTTTTTTGAGGAATATTCATACTCTTCTCCACAGTGACAGCACCAATTCCCACCAACAGTATAGGAGGGTTCCCTTTTCTCCACAACTTTTCCAGCATTTATTATTTGTAAACTTTTAAATGATAGCTATTCTGACCAGTGTGGGGTGATCCCTCATTGCATTTCTCTGATAATTAGTGCCGTTGAGCATCTTTACCTCATTGTAATTTTGATTTGCATTTCTCTGGTAATTAGTAATGCTGAGCATCTTGCTTCTACTTTAGTTTATAGGAAAAGCCACCTAGCTCTCTTTGTGACATGTGACTTATACTTCAAAGACCTGATTTTTCTCCATGCTCTCTGGCAGAGCCCCTCTCCCTTAAATTCATATGTAGATATGGCAGTAGCTGCTATCTGGGGCCAGGGAAACTGACTTATAATTGAGTTGTGGATCGTTACTGTTGTATTGTTCATATTTCTAGCAGAGACTTCTTCTAGAGAGGTTTGAGAACCTCTCTAGAAGAAGTAACCTTCTGGTTACTGGACAGAGGAGGATCTAGTTCAGAAAGTTTCGGCAGGCATAGTACAGGGATGCTGACTTGGAATTCACAAAGCTTCAAGGAAGTAATATTAGCTTGAAGGCGAGAGTGGGCTTGGGCCCAGAATAGGGAGTGCCTCTGCTTTTTCAAGCATTTACGTATGACAGGAAACTAGCTCAACCCTCTGGAAGTGGAATAGTATGAATGAACCATAAAAGCAGGTAATCCAAAGGGTCAGAGGGTGAGCTGCAGAATATAAGAATGGTGAAACAGGGATAGTGTAGAAGAGATTAAAGAGCACTTTAACCCCCAAATTGCACTGAGGTGGAAGCAAAGTAGTGAATACTCTTAATCTGTGTGTATGTGTGTGTGTGTGTGTGTGTGTGTGTGTGTGTGTGTGTGCGCGTGCGCGCGCGTGCTCAGTCATGTCTGACTCTTTGAGACACTGTGGACTGTAGCCCACCAGGCCCTTTTGTCCATGGGATTTCCCAGGCAAGAATACTGGAATGGGTTGACATTTCCTCCTCCAGGGGATCTTCGCCACCCAGGGATCGAACCTGTATCTCCTGCATTGGCAGGTGAAATTCTTTACAGCTGAACCACCAGGGAAGCCCTAAACTGACTATGGATATGCTCTACTGTAGTGGACAATGTGGGGCATAGAAACTACTGGAGAAATGAGAAATGAAAGCCAAGGTCTGGGCTTTAGAGGCAAAATGGTGCTTTATACTCTCAATGGTGGAGCTACAACATTACTCAGAGACTGGGGGCAAGGGTAGGGGGTTGTCTTTGGAGGTTGTCTTGGGTTATGTCCTGTCACATCCCTCTTCTATCTTATTTGAGAGCTTTCACTGCTTCATGTTTTATCCAGATGGCTACCTCACATGTGTTTGTTTTTCTGCTTACTCCCTATCGGTCTCATCAGCCTTTGCAACTTAACTTTTGTAAGTTGGCTAGTTACAGTCTGGTTGAATTTCATTTTAATCTCATGCTTTAGGGCTACCTGGAACTTCTTCAGTGGCCACTTTTGCTATTCAACACCTGACTTCTGATAAAGATATAAGACCTAATGTTTGTGTATGCTTCATATTTTTCATTATGACCTTTCATTTAGTCCTGCAGACAATCTGTGCCCTAAGGTATCCAGTCATGGTGCCAGCAGGAATAACATACTCAACTGGAGTAACTGAGAAGATTAATAATGGTACTATTTATATAGGTGTGACCATAAGGTTAAAGGGAAACCAACAAGTGATGTTGAAGCACTCTTAGTTGGTAGCCATTATCACTGCTAAGCTTCTAGGGCCCTAGGCCTAAACGGGCAAGAGAAGAGAATAGAAAGTGTAACTGCAGAGGGCCATCACACAAGGGTAAAGAGACTCTTACTCAGGCAAAAGGATGTAGCCAACTCAGAATAAGCTAGTAAGGAGGGAGCTAGAAAGAATAAAAGCCCTGACCACATTCTCTTGATGACCTCTGTCGTCCTGTCTGTGATTCCCATAGAATGAACCCAACTTGATGCCAGAAATCAATAAAGCCCATTGATGAAGCCCATACAAAGTTAGCTTCCTGGCCAAAAAATTGGGTAAAGAAACAGCAAGGAAGTATCAGGAGGGGCAAATGAAAGCTTATTTTAGCACACCTGCTGCTAAGTCGCTTCAGTCATGTCCAACTGTGCAACCCCATAGATGGCAGCCCACCAGGCTCCCCCATCGCTGGGATTCTCCAGGCAAGAACACTGGAGTGGGTTGCCATTTCCTTCTCCAGTGCATGAAAGTGAAAAGTGAAAGTGAAGTTGCTCAGTTGTGTCTGACTCTTAGCGACCCCATGAACTGCAGCCTCTGCCCATGGGATTTTCCAGGCAAGAGTACTGGGTGCCATTGACTTCTCCATATTATTAGCTCTATTGTACCATTTCAGACAAGTAAATGGAGACTTTACTGAGGTTATTCGCTGGGATTCTCCAGGCAAGAACACTGGAGTGGGTTGCCATTTCCTTCTCCAGTGCATGAAAGTGAAAAGTGAAAGTGAAGTTGCTCAGTTGTGTCTGACTCTTAGCGACCCCATGAACTGCAGCCTCTGCCCATGGGATTTTCCAGGCAAGAGTACTGGGTGCCATTGACTTCTCCATATTATTAGCTCTATTGTACCATTTCAGACAAGTAAATGGAGACTTTACTGAGGTTAAGTGGCTCACCAAAAGGCTCTATATTAAATCCAAAGAGCTCCTCTTATAAAAGTATCTCCCATAAACTTTTAAAAAATCTATTGTCTCTTTGGCTAGTGAAGAACCTTATCAGTTCAGTTCAGTTCAGTCGCTCAGTCGTGTCTGATCTACTACCCCTCTGTAGAAGTTTCCTGATAGGAAAATGCAGATTTCTACCTATAATCTTGGCTAGAGTTGAATTTTGTTAAAATTGCATGTTGTGACAGCTGATGATGCTTGAAATAATTATTCAGATCCTTGAGTCAAACAAATTGAATGTACAGTCAATTAAATCAGAATTTCTCAACCTTCGCACTATTAACATTTAGGGCTGATAATTCTCTGGTGTAAGAGGTTTCCCTCAATTTTGCAGGATTGTTTAGCAACATCCCTGGTGTCTACCCTTTACATGCCAATAGACCTCCATCCCAGCTGTGACTCCCCAAAATGTTTCAAACATTTGCAACTGTTCCCTTCACAGTAAAATCACCATTGTGGAGAACCACTAAATTAAATCATTAACAAAGGCACTGAAGTGTAGAACAAAAAATTAGCAGGAGATGTGTATAAGAGACAGCAATCCTTCCCAGCATCAAAGTCTTTTCCGATGAGTCAACTCTTCGCATGAGGTGGCCAGAGTACTGGAGTTTCAGCTTTAGCATCATTCCTTCCAAAGAAATCCCAGGGCTGATCTCCTTCAGAATGGACTGGTTGGATCTCCTTGCAGTCCAAGAGACTCTCAAGAGTCTTCTCCAACACCACAGTTCAAAAGCATCAATTCTTTGGCACTCAGCTTTCTTCACAGTCCAACTCTCACATCCATACATGACTACTGGAAAAAGAGAATATTATATTTTGATTAGGTAAAATTAGAACAAGAAACATGTTTGGAAATTGTCATATTTTCATGATAGAATTTTATTTCATGAAAGCGTGGCGTTCTACATATCATCACTGATCAATTTAGTAGCTCTTTTTCTGTTAGATCTGACATTGCTCCATTATTTTCACAACTTGGCTGGCCCCTTGGATGTAAAATCTCTTGAAGCCCATGGCTTCATTTTCATTCTCTTTTCATAATGTTTGGAGTATCATATATGAGGCTGTTGGATGTGTTGCCTGTGCCTGACTTCTATCCATGGCTGTCTAGAAGCATGAGCTACAGTTCAGTCAGCAATGCCACTAAGGCAATGGAAACGCAGACCATGTTAGACTGTTCCTGATTTGATTGGCAAAGACAGATTGCTCGTGAATTATAAAGGACTGGTGCCAGTTTTCCACAAGATCAGCAACTGTCAAAGATGAATCGGTGCTGCTTCTTTTAGAAAGGAATTCTTCATTTGGGCATGAAGGCCCCATGATCTGTATAAATTTCAGGTTTCACAGGCACTCCAGTCACTTAGGGCTCCCTTGAGATTGAGGGTCTTCCATGCCTGCTCCTTCTCAATTTTTACCTGGGCTCCACTTTGAACTGTATCCAGAAAGGCATGATTCTTCACTAGGCTGGGCTGCTGGCATGATAATGAGTGTTGCTGATTGTTTGGGTGCCCAAAGACTGGCACAAAAG
The DNA here is from genome assembly GCA_006408675.1 of Madoqua kirkii. Classification (NCBI taxonomy): domain Eukaryota; kingdom Metazoa; phylum Chordata; class Mammalia; order Artiodactyla; family Bovidae; genus Madoqua; species Madoqua kirkii. Next base: position 6,340 of record SJYC01066015.1, on the reverse strand, counting down.
AAGGCTTTCCATTCATCCTTTCATTGTATTTTTGTTTTCTTCTAAAGGTAATCTTTTGAAAATGTGAGCTGAAAGCATCTTGCTATGGAGTCTGTAAGAAGGAGCTTTTGTCAGAGCATAAAGTTCTAGGTGTTCTAAATACAGTGGTGCACCTGGGAAGAAAGGATTAAACCAGGGCATGCTAGAATAGTAACTGGAAACTGGACATTTCCCCCTGTTTACATTCTGAATCCCATTGTCACAGGGCACAAAAAAATATCAACATGAATGATGAGTTTTTTCAAAACTTGAAATTGAGATGAGTGCAGATGTGATAGGAAGTATTAGCTCTTCCCCTCTTCAATCATAAAAAGACTGAATATGTCCAGGAACATCATCAAAAATGGGCCCCCCATTGCCCTCTGGCCTGAAACTTACTAAATGGCAAGACTTTACCAGTAAAGATCTTTGCCCTATCTCAGCTCATGAGCTTTAAGTCTACATACCCATGAGATCACAGGGTGCCTTGGAAACGAGATTCTAAGTGAAAATTCCAATTCAGATTTTGTATTTTTAAATTACGTTGTTGAGGTTAAGAGAATATCTTGATTTGTTCTTGAGTAGCACAAACTGAGATCACCCTTAAAAATTCGGTTTCTCTTTGTTTTCTGTCTTGCCACCATTTTTCCCTCACTTAAGTTGTTTTTAACTTGGTCATGTTATCAGCATCTCTTGGAAGATGTGGTCAATCACAGGAGGACACCATCAGTTTCAGATTCTGTAGGTCTGGCTAGGGCCTCAGAATTTTGCATCTGTAACAAGTTCCCAGGTGTTGTTGCTATTCCAGGGAGCACACTTTAAGAACCTCTGAGCTATAGTCTCATCCTAGTCTCTCGTTCTTTCAGGCCTTACAGAAGATTTCAGGTGAGCTGAAGGAATTATGTTTCATAGGCATCCTCCTTAACCTTCACCTTATAATTAAAATGAGTTTACATAGGAGAGCAGCCAAATCTTACATGATTTTTTTCTAGAAACTAAAAATGTGTTCTTTTGCTTCTTAAAGAAAAAAGACACATTTCTCATGGTTCCTCTTCATAGTTTTCCTTCATGGCAGTCTTTCAGAAAAACTCAAACATTGCTGTGGCACTAACTACCCCTCTGTAGAAGTTTCCTGATAGGAAAATGCAGATTTCTACCTATAATCTTGGCTAGAGTTGAATTTTGTTAAAATTGCATGTTGTGACAGCTGATGATGCTTGAAATAATTATTCAGATCCTTGAGTCAAACAAATTGAATGTACAGTCAATTAAATCAGAATTTCTCAACCTTCGCACTATTAACATTTAGGGCTGATAATTCTCTGGTGTAAGAGGTTTCCCTCAATTTTGCAGGATTGTTTAGCAACATCCCTGGTGTCTACCCTTTACATGCCAATAGACCTCCATCCCAGCTGTGACTCCCCAAAATGTTTCAAACATTTGCAACTGTTCCCTTCACAGTAAAATCACCATTGTGGAGAACCACTAAATTAAATCATTAACAAAGGCACTGAAGTGTAGAACAAAAAATTAGCAGGTACTCTTCTAAGAACTTGTGCTAAGTCACTTTAGTTGTGTCCAACCCCTTGTGACCCCATGGACTGTAGCCCGCCAGGCTCCTCTGTCCATGGGATTTTCTGGGCAAGAATACTGGAGTGGGTTGCCATTTCCTCCTCCAGGGGATCTTCCCAGAGATTGAACGGGCGTCTCTTTGTTCTCCTGCATTGGCAGGGGGGTTCTTTACCACTAGCTCCATCTAGGAAGCCCCATTCTAAGAACATGCCACCATAACTCGCTTGAACTTCCGTTTCAACATTTGGCCAGTGCAAACCTTTGCACACTGCCTTTTGCATCTGGACTGTTTGCCTCATCAGTTCAATGATCCTAACATTTATTCTTTCTTTGTCTCTCTAAGAAGGGAAACAGATGAAAAGAGAAGAAAACCATAGTTTAAAAAACAGTATAATTTTCCTTTAGACCACTTGAAAGAGGCATGGTCAGAACTCCTAAACTCCTAATATTGTATATGGGCTCAGTATGGGTGGGAGTGTTTTAACCACGTCTCACATCATGTACAGCTAGATGTGTTTTACTCATTTATGAGTATTGGAGTGGTTTATTGGCCTTTAGAAGTCACTGTAAAAGCCCAAACATGAAAGAGGTCCATGAACATCGGAAACTTGTCAGAACATTCTGGGCACAGAGGGAGCTCTGAAGTCCCTCTCACTAATTAAAAGTTAATTAGGGACTTTTTGGAGCTTCCCCAATGGCTCAGTGGTAAAGAATATGCCTGCAGTGCAGGACACACAAGAGATGTGGATTCAGTCCCTGGGTCAGAAAGATCCCCTGGAGTAGGAAATGACAACCCACTCCAGTATTCTTGCCTGGAGAATCCCATGGACACAGGAGCCTGGTGAACTACAGTCCATGGGGTCTCAAACAGGGATTTTTACTTACAGCAATGTAGAAAACTCTCATTAATTGACTGTCACTTTCCTTAACAAAAAGACTGTTTTTCATCCTGGCTTCTTGGAGCATCATGGAAAATAGCTCCTTAATGTAACAGAGAGTCTGGCATAAGGGAAGAAGGGCATTGAGAGATGCCAGAGCGTAAACCACATACTCTTGTCTCTCTACTGCCTTGGACCAGGTATGGGGAGTGGGGATGTGGGAAAGAGACGCCACAGAATTGTCCCTGAGCAGAAGAGGAGGAGCCACTTAAAGTGTGGCACAGTGAGTGAAGAGATGGGACATGACTGGTTTCTGTCTGCCACAGCTATGGTGACAATATTTCCAGAGTAAAATCAAGGCACGTGGTTTGACACAAAAATTTGCGCTACTTCCAAATGGGAAAGGTATCCGAGAAAGGGAGATTGGAAGTCGACATGGTGGAATTTTCCATGATATTTATGTAGATTCCATAAGAGGGCTCCAAAAGGAGAGATCCTAGAAAACCATCACCTGTCCACACATGTTATCTAATGTGATCAGAGATTCGATGTCTAATGCCTGAAAGTAATAGGTGATGGATCAGTGTTTGTCAGAGGGAGGAACAGAAGGAAAGAGAGAAGGCAATTAGGAAATAGGCCCTGGTCTCCTCCAAAGGAGGGAATGACCTGGATGGAAACTCTTAAAAAAAAAAGACTAATAATTCTCATATGGTTGGTGAGATTGCAAATAAATACAAGTTTTAAGGAAAGTGCTTCATCATCTATATTAAAAGATCCACCAAAAAATATCTTATTACCAGTCAATCCTAATTGTAGGAATTTATCCTAAGGAAAGATAAGTTGTTAACATGAATATAAAATTTGATGTTGATAATAATAATCCATATTAGAGTTGAAAGATTATACAGTCTAAAGGACCAATACTTGGTGAATTGGTTGAAATAATATAGGGTATATACATATCCATTTGTGGAATATTACATAGCACTTATAAATGATAACATAGTATTTAAAGGGCAGATTACAGAGCGGTATATATAGAATATGGAGAAGGAAATGGCAACCCACTCCAGTATTCTTGCCTGGAAAATCCCATGGACAGAGGAACCTGGTGGGTTACAGTCCATGGGGTTGCAATGAGTCAGACACAACTGAACATGCACAAATCCACACACCCATATATAGAATAATCCCACCTAAAAGTATTTATATTTTAAAATTTTTAAAGAAAAAAGAAGGATTCTAAGGATAATTCAGCATGTGTCCACATCACCCATTTATACTGATCATTCAGTGGTTGACTGGTTAATATAGTGACAGCTTTTTCTCAACAATTTCTCAGCATTTGTTAGGTCATTGCACTATACACAGGTATTGATTGTTGCCCAATAGTGTACTTAATAATTTATGTCACTTATTAGTTAAAACTATAAAAGATAATCTTATCACTCTAAAAAGAGAAAAACTTGGCTGCTTCTTATTTTAGTGTAATTTCTGGGCAAAATTAAGACAGTGAACACAAAAAATTAGCTGTGCATTTTTAAAAAATTTATTTGGTTCTGCCAGGTCTTAATTGGGGCAAGTAAGATCTTTTACTTTCAGCATGCGGGCTCTTAGTTGGGAGGTCCCTGGTTGTGCATTTCTATAGAGAAATTATGGATTGCCCCCAAATTCTAAAGTGCAGAGCAGAAAATCCTAGCCGCAGTAGCAACCTCTACCTTTTATTGGCATACAGCTTTGGCTGTCTCTTGACCACCCCATTAAGGCATCCCACCTAAATTTCCTGCCCTAGGAATTCTCCCTTTGCCAGCAATGCGTCCCCACACCTGTAATAACAATTGACCATGAATGTTGGACCGCCAGGTAGCTTCCTTCCCCAGAGGACTCCAGACACATAATCTTTCCCCATCGTTAGACCCATAAATTTGGGGTAGTTAAATTGAGCTGTCTCATTTAGAAGTGAAAAATCACTTTCAAAAAAAGAAAAAGGGAAGAATCTGCCCTCTACCTCTCTGCTCACAACCCACACACACTTGCTCCTCCAACCTTCTCCAGACTTGCTGACTTATTCACTTCCTTTCCTGAGGTTTGCCTTTGGATCACAATTGACTCCAGACACATAATCTTTCCCCATCGTTAGACCCATAAATTTGGGGTAGTTAAATTGAGCTGTCTCATTTAGAAGTGAAAAATCACTTTCAAAAAAAGAAAAAGGGAAGAATCTGCCCTCTACCTCTCTGCTCACAACCCACACACACTTGCTCCTCCAACCTTCTCCAGACTTGCTGACTTATTCACTTCCTTTCCTGAGGTTTGCCTTTGGAATCACAATCATCACTGCAGTTAAAGATGAGTCTCCTAAGTCAGGACAAAATCAGAAAGTTTTACCTGACTCTTATAAGCTGTCACAAGAGGATTACAGCTTCCAAAAATGGCCTGCCATCCAAAAATATACAGAGTTCAGAAGAAAGGCCCCAGTGATAGTTAATAAATAGCACGTGAATTCTGTACCATGTAAGTGAATCCACTTGTATAAATTTGGACTCGAGTTTAAATTTCGGTGGGTGACAACTATGATGGTGGTCAGAATTTGCTAACTGCCTCTGGCCACCGTTACTCAAATCATTTTCCTCTACTTTCAGAAACTTGTCAACTCACCAAATTCTTTCTTAGACAAATGAGCCAGAAAGGGCAGAACTCGCCTAGCCTGCCTGCAGCCTGCTGTTCCATCTCTCCCAGATATTAAAAGACTCAGATCTGTGATATTAGCCAATCAGTGCATTGCACACACAGTACTTCTAACAGTGGAAAAGCAAAGATACCATCAGCCAACAGCTTTTCTTCTATGACACCAATGACTGATCTATCTTTTTGGTTATTGCTCTCACAACTTGATGCAATCTCTCAGTTGTTGGACAAGGTCATTTTTTTTTTTTTGACAATGTCAGTTTTTAGGTAAAAAACTCTTTTTGAGCACTCACATTAAAGAGTGTTGGAGGTCAAAATATTGGACATTTTTAATTACCTCAAAATAATACCCTCTGAATTATTTTATTCCATTAAATCTTTCCCCATCCAATTTGTTTATAGTTTTTCTTGGTGGGACACAGCTTACTTTTTATAAAAGATTTTTCCCAGAAACCAAAATCTTAACATTGTTGGACCTTAAGAAACTGCCATTTTGCCAGTCAGATAGTGACCGTGTCGTATTGTTCACTGTAAATATGTGAAAATCATTTTTGTTAACCAAATGTTTTCCATGGGCCCCAGGGGGAAGTCACTAGTTAAAAACATTTTACAGTGATTGTTGAGGTAAAGGGTGTTGCTGTTGTTCACTCACTCAGCCATGTCTGACTCTTTGTGACCTCATGGACTGCAGCACACCAGGCTTCCCTGTCCTTCACTATCTTCCTGAGCTTGCTCAAACTCATGTCCATTGAGTCAGTGATGCCATCCAACCATCTCATTCTCTGTCGCCCTCTTCTCCTTCTGCCCTCAATCTTTCCCAGCATCAGGGTCTTTTCCAAGGAGACAGTTCGAATCTGGTGGTCAAAGCATTGGAGCTTCAACTTCAGCATCAGTCCTTCCAATGAATATTCAAGACTGATTTCCTTTAGGATTGATTGGTTGGATCACCTTGCAGTCCAAGGGACTCTCAAGAGTCTTCTCCAACACCACAGTTCAAAAGCATCAATTTCCTGGCACTCAGCTTTCTTTATACTCCAACTCTCACATCTATACATGACTAGTGGGGAAAAAAATAGCTTTGACTATACGAACCTTTGTCAATAAAGTAATGTCTCTGCTTTTTGATATGCTGTCTAGGTTTGTCATAGTTTTTCTTCCAAGGAGCAAGCATCTTTTAATTTCAT
>SJYC01066009.1:0-29457 GCA_006408675.1 Madoqua kirkii | reverse complement strand
AACTGAGCAACTGACACACGTGCACACACGTAGTCAATTTACAGTGTTGTGACAGTTTTAGGTGAACAGCAAAGGGACTCAGCCATCCATATACATGTATCCATTCTCCCCCAAAGGGAACCCTGGTGACTCAGGGGTAAAGAATTCACATGCAGTGCAGGAAAAATGGGTTTGATTCTGGGTTGGGAAGATCTCCTGGAAAAGGAAATAAAAACCCACTCCAGTATTCTTGCCTGAGAAATCCCATGAACAGAGGAGCCTGGTGTGTTACAGTCCATGGGGTAGCAAAAGTCAGACACAACTTAGTGACTAAACCACCACCACCATTTTCCCCCAAATTCCATCTCAGCCAGGCATCCACATAACATTCCAGTATGCCACAGAGGTTGTCCCACTATTGGGAAGGTTCTGAGCCCCCCATCAGGCGTCCCAGCCTGGAGATCCAGCAAAGGGACTAGGAATCCCCAAAGAATCTGACTTTGAAAGCAGCAAGATTTGATTGCAGGGCTTTCACAGGACTAGGGGAAACAGAGACTCTACTCTTAGAGGGCACACATAAAGTATTGTGCATACCAGGATCAAGGGAAAGGAGCAGTGACCCCACGGGAGACTGAAGCAGACTTTGCTGAATTAGGGATCTTGACATGAGAATAGTATCCTGAATTATCCCAGAGGGCCCTAAATGTAATCACACATGTCCTTTTTAAGAAGGAGGCAGGGAGATTTGGCACATGGGGGAAGGGGATGTAAAGACAGATAGATTGGAGTGATGAAGGCATGCAGGAAAGAACTCTGGCAGCCACTAAACACTGGAAGAGACAAGGAGCCCAATGTCTTCTAGAACCTCTGGAGGAACCAGAGACCCAGGTGATACCTTGATCTCAGACGATGTGTGCTAAGTCTGAGACCCCATGGAAGGTAGCCTGCCAGGCTCCTCTATCCATGGGGATTCCCAGGCAAGAATACTAGAGTGGGTTGCCATGCCCTCCTCCAGGGGATCTTCCCAACCCAGGGATCGAACCCAGGTCTTTTATGTCTCCTGCACTGATGGGCAAATTCTTTACCACTAGCGCCATCTGGCCCCTAGGACTGTGAAAGAGTAAACTTCTGTTGTTTGTTTACTTTGCTGAATTAGGGATCTTGACATGAGAATAGTATCCTGAATTATCCCAGAGGGCCCTAAATGTAATCACACATGTCCTTTTTAAGAAGGAGGCAGGGAGATTTGACACATGGGGGAAGGGGATGTAAAGACAGATAGATTGGAGTGATGAAGGCATGCAGGAAAGAACTCTGGCAGCCACTAAACACTGGAAGAGACAAGGAGCCCAATGTCTTCTAGAACCTCTGGAGGAACCAGAGACCCAGGTGATACCTTGATCTCAGACGATGTGTGCTAAGTCTGAGACCCCATGGAAGGTAGCCTGCCAGGCTCCTCTATCCATGGGGATTCCCAGGCAAGAATACTAGAGTGGGTTGCCATGCCCTCCTCCAGGGGATCTTCCCAACCCAGGGATCGAACCCAGGTCTTTTATGTCTCCTGCACTGATGGGCAAATTCTTTACCACTAGCGCCATCTGGCCCCTAGGACTGTGAAAGAGTAAACTTCTGTTGTTTGTTTGCTTGTTTTTTTTTTTGCCTGACCCTTTCCCTTTATTAATTTTTTTAATTAATTTACTCATTTTAATTGGGGGCTAATTATTTTACAAAACTGTAGTGGTTTTTGCCATACGTTGACATGAATTAGCCATGGGTGAGTTCGTGGTGAATTCTTTACAGCAGCCACAAAAAACTAATACACAGACCCAAATCACCTTTCTTTTTCTGTCTCTCTTTAAGTCTCATCCTCACCCCCATAAGCCAGCCAAAGTGAATTCCTTGTTCCTGTTATACACCCCCAATGCTATGTCTCATTGCTTTCTTGACTAAAACAACCCACTTTATTTCTCTAAATTAAACCTATGCAGTCCTCAAGGAATAATTCAAATATCACATTCTCCACAATTTGGGTTTGAATTTCAGTGTACAAATGAAGGGGGGGGGGTTCTCATAATAGATTTACACAGCAACGATTGCCAAAAATCTTGACTCCTTGTGTATTGATGCCAAACAGAAACATGTAGATGAAGATTTTGAGGATAAGAGGGCTGGATTTACTTTTGCCAGTCAAAGGGGGAAGCCAGAATCTCAAGAACTGTCTCCCCTTCCCTGGGGACCCAAGAAGAGTTCTTATAAGTAGAGCTCCCTATGGGGGAGACACCTGTACACCCATGGCTGACATTTGTCAATGTATGGCAAAAACCACCACAATATTGCAAAGTAATTAGCTTCCAATTAAAATAAATTAATTAATTTAAAAAATAATTAGAGCTCGTATACGATAAGGATCAAAGAAATGAAGGTCTTAAATTTTCTTCTTCTTGCGTTATTTCAATGCAGTCACAACTGGAGTCAAGGAAGCAGGTAATTGGATGCATTTGCCTCTGGGTTATAGGTCTGTGACCTCTCTGAAATGCAAGAATTACAAGAGATGGACTGCTACAAGTGAGTGCAGAAAATGTCAACTCCAGGTGCAGAATGTAATTGCACTTGGAGTTAGAGGGTGATGGGCACAGGATATAATTCATATAGTGTCAGAGAGTGTTAGAGGTTAGTTTTGGGAAGAACAAATCTAGTTACAGATGCCACAGATTAGCAATATTTAAAATATGACTGAGATTGATTTGCTCCTTCAGGCCAGTTTATGCCTCTCCTCTAACCTGTTCATTATTATCTTTATTTTCCTCCTTATCAGGAGAGAAACAAAGCACCATTTCTATTTTTTCTGCAACACAACCAAAAGCAGTGTCACAGCAAAGACAGTGTCAATGTTATTTCTTATATAAACAACTTCTGGTCACATGGGTAGTATATCCCCTACCCATCTCCTACTAGTTCCTAGGAAATTTCCAGTTGGTCTGGTTCAGTTCTACCACAGGCAAGAGGAACCTGTCATGTCAGACCCACATCTTGACACAAATTGACCAAGTCCTCTCCATCCTCTGCTTCCTGCAGTCTAGGGAGGGTTTGACCTGATAGACAGTGACCCCCTGTGATGGGTCATTCAGAAGTCTGCACTCTGGGGAGACCCAATGACAAGTCACATTCACACCTCCTTCTGAACTTGTGACGGATAGTCCTTCTTCCCCATCCACTTTGAGGACAGTCTACTTCTGCTCCACACTAAGAAGCACTTTTCATGCCTTCTCTCTTCTTCGAGCACTGGTCTTAATCTATATTTGGGGACAAATATGCATGTCTTACACTGAGAACAGAAGTATATTTTATTCTATGGCTTGGTTTTTTTAAATATTTTTTAAACCTTTCATTTAACCTTTCATTTTATAAGCAAACCATGTATGTGATAAGAAAGAAACTTATACAGAACAGTATAAGATAAAATGCAAAATTATTCTTTTCATCTCTGCCAGTTTCTATTCCCTCTAAGAGAGTTGGCAGTGTCTCTTCTATCTTTCGAATATGTTCTATAACCGTATTGCCATGTATGATATTGAGAAATGGACTATTTCCTGCCATATCAGTAAACAAAGGATGTCATCAGTGACTGCAGCCCTCCAACATGAGCTGGTGAACTCAGGAAAGAGAATACTTGCCATCTAGCAGCCGTCAGACTGAAGCCACTGCCTACTGTGAGCCCTGAGGAAACTCAGGATGTAACAAGACAAGGTACCGGCCCCAGACAGCTGAGGTGCATGTCAAGAGAACAGTTTCAGTGAGCTCAGACTCTTGCATCATCCCACATACAGAAAAGCACTAAATTCCTTAAATTTGGGTTTCTGGTTTTCTATAATTAACAGTAATCTTTTGATGTTCAGACTACCTGTCCTTTGCTGCAAAATTCCTCTATATTCTGGTTCCCCTCTTTGTCTCCTCAGAGCAATTCTTTCAGGTTTACCTGAGGCACTGCCTCCCAGATTTGAAGTGCTAAAAATTCCCGCCTAATAAAACTGAGCTCTCAGCTTTTAGGTTGTGAATATTTAAGTTGACAATGTATGCCTCGTAAAGATTCTCCTTCCATATTTTACCTTTTATTATGAAATAGAGCATACAAATATGAAGTATGAGAAAATACATATGTACAATTTAAAGAATACTCATACATGTAAACTCACCAACTAGTCAAGAGAATAACAATATATACCTCAGGAACTCTTATATGTACCTCCCAAATTGCATTTGTCTTCTAGTCTCTCAGATGGTAAAGAATCTGCCTATAATGCGGGAGACCCGGATTCGATCCCTGGGTCGGGAAGATCTCCTGGAGAAGGAAATGGCAGCCCACTCCAGTATTCTTGCCTGGAGAATCCCATGGATGGAGGAGCATGGTAGGCCACAGTCCATGGGGTTGTAAAGAGTCGGACACAACTGAGCGAGCTTCTTCTAGTCTCTCAAAGGTATCCTAATTCTTAGGTTGAATATCCCTTTGGTAGTCATTAGACTTGTTCATAATTATCCTGGCTCTCTACTTCTGGCCACTTGGTAAACTGCTTGTGCACACATTTGGCTAAGGTGGTAAAGAATCTGCCTGCAGTGCAGGAGACCTGGGTTTGATCCCTGAATCAATAAGATCCCCTGGAGAAGGGAAGGCTACCCACTTCAGCATTCTTGCCTGGAGCATTCCATGAACAGATAAGGCAGGCAGGCTGCAATCCATGGGATCATGAAGAGTCAGACATGACTAAGCAACTAATAGTTGGCAGTGTTACGTTTTTGACAAATGGAATGTGATCAGAAGTGAGTGGAGAGATGCTTTAAAAGTCAGTGTACACTCTGCTACATTCTCTTTTTCTGTCTGTGTCCGGCATGTTATAGATGGTGGCTCTCCATCAGCCTGGGTCCACAAATGAAGACAACAGTATGAAAACAGAGAAATGAAACCATGCTGTCAAGCATGAAGTGTTGAGTTGTTGATGACCGAATGCAACGGAACATAGGTTACCTGCTGTGGTCCCATTGCTTCTTGCTGTATCTTTGTCACCAAGAGTACAACTTTAAATATGATACACTTGCAAATGGATGCCCTTGAGCTTAGTTGTAGTCAGGAGGTGTTTGAAAACAGGAAATAGGAAAGAGCTGTGGAAGGCAGGGAAAAGCTGAGGAGAAGCTTTGAATCTGGTTTCTGACCTAAGAGTGATCTTTGTTTTTCTCTCAAGCTAAGGAGACTCTTGGAGAAGGCAATGGCACCCCACTCCAGTCCTCTTGCCTGGAAAATCCCATGGACAGAGGAGCCTAGAGGGCTGCAGTCCATGGGGTCGCTGAGGGTCAGACACGACTGAGCAACTTCACTTTCACTTTTCACTTTCATGCCTTGGAGAAGGAAATGGCAACCTACTCCAGAGTTCTTTCCTGGAGAATCCCAGGGACAGGGGAGCCTGGTGGGCTGCCATCTATGGGGTCACACAGAGTCAGACACGACTGAAGTGAATTAGCAGCAGCAAGGAGACTCTCAAACCCCTCTCATACCTCTGGGAGACACTATTTTAGGAAAGACACTTTCAGGAGGCTTTAAATTAAAAGGCCATATACAGAGGAATCATTTTAGCATTTTAGCCTTATTAGAGCCAGGAAAACTTGATTGAGAGAGTATTTGTAATGGAGGAAGAATATAGGAATAATGGTGATGCTGATAATGTGGAAACAGTAATTTTTACTTATTGAGTTCTTATTACATACCAGACACTTAGTTCTTCATATTTCCTCGGATGATTCATTTAATCCTTACAAGACATTCTTAGAGGCTCAGACTCTTAATCTACTTGAAGCAGGAGCTAGATGGGCCCCCAGCTAAGCAGCAGGAGTTTGTCCTTTGCAGAAAGATACTCTACAAAGCAGAAGCCAGAAAGGAGTTGAGCTAAAGAGATAAAAGACCACAGATTTCTCCTTCTTAAAGTTAAGGAGAACTTCATGACTACACATGCACAGAAAGTTAGCTCGGAGGTCAAAAGGGAAGGTGTCCCACCCCACAATAAGTGATGTCAATCTACCCATAAGCCTCCTTGGTAGAATCCATCTCAGCTAGGAGATGCCCATGCACACACATGGGAGTGTTAGGTAGGTAATTAGATATTTTTAGCAGCCAAGAGGTGTCAGAGGCAAAAAAGAAAGAAAAAACAAGGGGGAATAATCAAGCTAAGTCCCAACCATCTGGGGACCTGCCCTGACTCTAGCAGCAAAGAGGTGACAATGGCTAAAGACAAGGGGAGAAGAGTCCAATTAGGCTCCAGCCATCTGGAGACCCTCCCCTGACCTCACCCAAAACCATGATTAGGTGGTACACAACTTATCCTGATAAAGAGGGGCACAGTAACACGAGAGAGCTTCCCAGGCAGGACTGTGCATGTCCAGAATAGACAGGCATATGGCTCTAGTAAACCCAAACTCATGATAAAACATTACAATAAAATCTGCATGTGGTTTTGCCCTCCCCCGGGTGAGCTTTTCTTAGCAGATCAAGGGTAAGTGCATGCACAATAGCAAACTTGTTGCAGAACTCGGGACAGGAAAACAGAGATCCTGTCACACCTTCCCTCAGAACAACCCTTTATAAACACCCTTAAACCTGTATGGGAGGGTGGCCTTCACCTCCCAGAAATAGTTCGCTTGCCCTCTGAAAGTATATGTATGCTTCAATAAGCTTTGAAAGTAAAAGTGAAAGTCGTTCAGTAGTGTCCGACTCTTTGCAACCCTGTAGACTATACAGTCCATGGGCTTCTCCAGGCCAGAATACTGGGGCCTTTCCCTTCTCCAGGGGATTTTCCCAACCCAGGGATTGAATCCAGGTCTCCAGCATTGCAGGCAGATTCTTTACAAACTGAGCAATGAGGGAAGCATTTACTTTGTGCTTAAGCCTGCAGTTTTCTGCAGTTCTTTGCTTGCTGCCACTAGAACTAAGATTGCTGGTCCAGGTCTCTCACTGACCTCCTTAGTTGAAGCTGTCTGACATAACACACTCCAGTCCAGTAGCAGGAGGACCCTGTGTCTGTGTCTGTGTCTGCATGTGCCTGCTCAGTCATTTGATCATGTCTGACTCTTCGTGACCCCATAGACTGTAGCCCACCAGACTCCTCTGTCCATGGGATTCTCCAGGCAAGAATGCTGTATTGGGGTGCCATTTCCTCTTCCAGGGGATCTTCCCCACCCAGGGACTGAACCTGCATCTCCTGCACTGGCATGCAGATGGGCTTCCCTGGTGGCTCAGTGGTAAAGAATCTGCCTGTCAATGTAGGAGACGTAGGTTCGATCTCTGCACCAGGAAGATCCCCTGGAGAAGGAAATGGCAACCTGTTCCAGTATTCTTGCTGGGAAAATTCCATGGATAGAAGAACCTGGTGAGTCCATGGGTCACGAAGAGTCAGACACGACTGAGTGCGACAACAAAGGCCAGACCGCCTGAGCCCTGCTCAGCACAGTGCTAGAGTGCCACCCCAGCTGCAGACCTCTCACCTCTGCTTCCTATTGCTCCCTACCTCAGCGCCTACAGGGCACTCCTTAATAAACATCACCTCTGAACCTCTTTCCCAAGACTGCATTCCAGACAATTCAGTCTACTTTAATGTGGAAGCAGAGATCCCCTCAAAATGAAAGCTCTTTGATTCAATATTCTGAGATTATTCTCCAGCTAAGCTAAGCTTGCTCCTTGGAAGAAAATATATGACCAACTTAGCATATTAAAAAGCAGAGACATTACTTTGCCAACAAAGATCTGTCTAGTCAAAGCTATGGTTTTTCCAGGAGTCATGTACAGATGTGAGAGTTGGACTATAAAAAATGCTGAGCACTGAAGAATGGATGCTTTTTAACTCTGCTGTTGGAGAAGATGCTTGAGAGTCTCTTGGACTTCAAGGAGACTAAACCAGTCCATCCTAAAGGACATCAGTCCTGAATATTCATTGGAAGGACTGATGCTGAAGCTGAAACTCCAATAATTTGTCCACCTGATGCAAAGAACTGACTCACTTGAAAAGACCCTGATGCTGGGAAAGATTGAAGGCAGGAGGAGAAGGGGATGACCGAGGATGAGATGGCTGGATGGCATCACCAACTGGATAGACATGAATTTGAGTGAGCTCTGGGAGTTGGGGATGGACAGGGAAGCTGCAGTCTATCGGGTCACAAAGAGTCGGTCATGAATGAGTGACTGAACTGACTGAAGCAATGATAAAGGATATACAAATCCGTTTCTCCAGAGTAAGTCATAATGGGTCTCCATAAAACCAATGATCATTTTCAGTAAATGATTATCTCTATCTTCTCAATGAAAATTCTTTTCCAGTGTGGGTTATCTTTTTGTGCCCAGCAAGTTTCTTGCATCGGCGTCTTCTTTTCTTGCTTCAAGAACCTCATTAAGGCAGTTTTAGTCAACCATTCAATCTTCATTAACTGATTTCTAAAGAAATATTTATTTCTCTGCAATACCTGCCAAAAGCCTGCTGCTTCCTTAGAGAATATTGGCCCCAGACCACATCTATGGATGTCATTAACCTGTGTTTTTCTTATACCAGCTGCTTTTGTCTTTCCTGCTGTGATTGGAGTTCTGTTTGCTGTGGCAATAGGAGGGGTGTTTGAATTCCTTCCAGTGAAAAAGAAACATTTCCTCCTTGGTGTCTGGGCTGAAGACACATTCTCCCATTGTAGAACATCAGAGAATGTTCTGTGTGACACTGGGTCAACTCCCTGGTAGAAGCAACTCAGGAGTAATTTTTCAGGCACAGTTCACAAAGCTTATTGAAAAATGTTAGTGTAATAAATATGTTTTGGAATAAAATTCAATATCCATTCACAATGAAAACTCAGCAAACTATTATAGAAGGAACGTTGAACATCATTAAAAAGCCATATATGGCAAGTGCACAACTAACATCATACTTAAGAGCAAAAAGCTGAAAGTATTTTCTCAACCTAATGTGAAGAGCTGACTCATTTGAAAAGACTCTGATGTTGGGAAAGATTGGGGACAGGAGGAGAAGGGGATGACAGAGGATGAGATGGTTGAATGGCATCACCAACTCAAGGGACTGAGTTTGAGCAGGCTTCGGAAGTTGGTGATGGACAGGGAGGCCTGGCATGCTACAGTCCATGGGATCGGGAAGAGTCAGACACAACTGATCAACTGAACTGAACTGAGCTGACTGAATGGTGTGAAAAGCATGGGACATAGTCCCGGTCAGAGGAGAGTGTACCAAGCATCCACAGCCACAGAAGAGAGGCAGCCGGGTGCCTACAGGGGTCAGTGAGCTCTGGCAGCAGGGCTGGGGGCCTGAGTCTACGGGGCATCGCAGCTCCAGTGCTCCCGGAGGCCCTGGGGCCATCGGTCAGGCAGGGCTCACAGCCTGTGCACACGCAGTCACTTCCTCCCAGAGCCCCCTTGGCTTCTTGAGGTGGCTTCTCAGAACTCACATTCTGTTCTTTAATTCTGTCCCTCTCTGTGAAACCAGAGCTTCACATCTTCCACAGTGATTTATAATCACTGGCTGCATCACATAAGTTATTCGGGGTCTAGGAGCACCCTCAGGATTTCGGCTGGAGTCCTGGACCCAGGCGGAGCCCAGCAAGCCCGTCCTGCAGCTGCTGCGAGGAAGACCTGATCCGGGTGCTGCTGCTGAGATGGCTTGAGGCAGACTAGCCAAAGCCTTGGGTTTGAGTTCAGAGCAACAAAGTACCAAAGTTCAGCCCTTCAGCCACGACAAGCGACATGCGGGCACCCCCTGCAGAAACACGTGCTGGCCCGATGTGGTGCTGGGAGCATCTCAAGGCCCGCGGTGTAGACAGAGAGATCAGGACGGGAGGGGAGGGCTGGGTCAGAACTCAGGAGGCAGAAGCAACCCTGGAATGGGCCTGAAACTTAAAGTAGGTCAAGAAATACCCATGGAACAGACACGTTAATCTGCAGCATTCCCTAATTCTAAAAGTGAAGGGCTCAAATCAGTAGCTGCCTAGGGTTGTACTGGAGTTGGTGGGCGAGCTGCGCTGACACCCAAGGGGCCTCAGCCAGGTTCCCAGAGCGGCGTTGCGTGCGTGCTCAGTTGCATCTGACTT
The DNA here is from genome assembly GCA_006408675.1 of Madoqua kirkii. Lineage (NCBI taxonomy): Eukaryota > Metazoa > Chordata > Mammalia > Artiodactyla > Bovidae > Madoqua > Madoqua kirkii. The sequence goes on along the minus strand of SJYC01066009.1, from coordinate 19,362 downwards.
GAGACGCCAGGGACTGCAGCCCGTCAGGCTCCTCTGTCTGTGGGACTCTCCAGGCAAGAATGCTGGAGTGGGTTGCCACACCCTCCTCCAGGGGATCTTCCTGACCCAGGGATTGAACTCGCATCTCCTGCAGCTCTGACATCGCAGGAAGATTCTTTATCTCTGAGCCACCTGGGAAGTCCCCAGAGTGGCTTTACTAGAGCTGAAATCCCCCACGTGGTGACCCTCCACACAGAAGGAGAAGGCAGCCTCAGAGAAACCTCCAGATGGTTGTGACCAGCTGGTGAGGTGGATAGAGTCCTCAGGCACATCCGTGTCAAGGTGTGAGGCCACCCCTGGGTGGTGGGAAACCCACACATCAGCAGAGGGAGGAGGGAGATGGAAAACACAGGCAGACAGAGGTGGGCACCCACTCAGTCCTGCCCCCGGGGACACCTAGGGTCCAGCAGGACGGCACCCCCAGACATCCCAGGACCTCACAGAGCTCACCCTCAGGTCCTAAGCTGGGCTTTACAGGTGCAGCCTGAGCCCCGGGCAGCTCAGGGTAGGAGCACCACATACACAAGGTCACAAAACCAAGGATCAACAGATACCTGCTCTTGGAGCGTCAGGTCCCTTCAGATATACGCTGGGTGGATAAAAGTTCACTACTAAAATTCTGCTATATTTGCTTAAAAAGAAAGCCTTGCATATCTCAGAGGAAAACCTATTTAATTAACAAACACTGAGTGTCCACTTTGTGTACATAGTGTGAGGCGCGAAGGGCCAGTGGGCAGTAGGAAGGAATTCCCGCTAAGTGGCACAGGCTCGGGGGCTGCACACAAGGGGCGGCCCTGCACAGCGACGCCGGGACGAGACCTTCTGAGAAGGTGGCATTTGAACTGAGACCCAGTGAAGGGGAGCAAGTGTGTGCATGGCTGGGGGAGAGCAACACAGCAAGTGTATTTTTCGTCGTCTTTAAAGATAAAGCGTGACTATTAACATGTTTTGACTTAGGTACCACGTCAGGACCTTTGGCTCTGCTCCCCAGCTTCTTGGAATACATGCTTACTTTTCCTCTCAAGTGAGCTAAGAAAAACGTATTGTTTAGGTGTTGACTCTCTTGCTAAAAGGCAGTAAGTCAGCCTAACTGGTGAGAGAGTCTTCAGAGAAAGGGCATGAGACAGCTGACCTCCCGCGATTAAGGACGCTGCTCCAGAGCAGCAGGGCCTGCAGAGATTCGTGGTCACCCCAGTAGGGGCAGCAGGCCCTGAGGAAGGCTTCTCCGGGGCGGGGCATGCTGTCCCGGCTCAGAGCTCGGCCTTCTCCACTGACTTTTCTCCCCTCAGACCATCTTGTTCCAGCACCAGTCGCCTAGGTACTCCAGCCTGTCTTCAGCCTTCTTTGTCTGAACTTTAACATCTGACTGGTTTAGCATTTAAAGACTCCGTAATTAAAAGCCTTTGCATCGCCAAGAGACAGAGCCCCCTTCAATGTGGGGAGACAGTTCCGTCTGTTTACTATGTACACACTCAATCACTAAGTTGTGTCCAACACTTTGCAACCCCATGGACTGCAGCACGCCAGGCTCTTCTGTCCTCCACTGTCCCCCAGAGTTTGCTCAATGTCCATTGAGTCAGTAATGCTATCTAACCATCTATCTCATCCTCTACAATCAGTTCATGTAATAAAAGCCTCGGCATCTCCAAGTAGACAGAAGCCTTCTTCATTGTGGAGAGAAAATGCCATCTGTTCACTGCTTATATGCAATAATGTTTGACTGGCCGGAAGGAGAGAGGGGAGTGTGCGCTGTGACGACCACAGAGGAAGAGCACGGGGAGCTGGCCTGGGTGGGGCTGGGGAGAAGCGGGTGCTGAGCTGGCACGGGGAGGCTGGCGGCGCTAAGTGGGGCCCAAACACTGCCTCTCCCCCAGCCCCGAGGGTTTCCTGAGGCAGAGTTTGGAAACCGCAGTCTTTCAGCTTTACTTTTCTATCTTTTATTTTTAAACAATTATTTGGGAATTCCTTTACTGTGTTTTATTTTGGTTGTGAAAAAGTGGTGAGCAGATCATCACAGAGGAAGGCTTTGCCTGGTCTCCACGAATGGTCAGCGACCAAGCTGGCCTAAAACCCAAGACTGATGTTCAGACATCGAATTTCCCACAGTTCCCGGCCACAAAGTGTTATTCATAGATGTGCATTAACTTTGATGAATGTCAGACAAATTATTGGGAAAATAAACATTTTCCACTTTTACAATGATAGTGAAATTCAGTTCTAGTCTTCTCTAAGTTATAATTTGTAGCTCAGCTATAGTTATATCTGTTATAAATATAATTACAATTATTTCAGTTATAAATATCAGCTACAGTTATAAATCTACTTCAATGTTTTTTGGTTGCGTTCTATTTTTGTCATAACATGTTATTTTAAACTTCATTAAAATGACAGATAGTCACAGATTACCAATCACAGCCAACACCACAACTGTCTAGTTTAAATATTGCAAATAATGAAACCAAGCGAAAATCTGCCAAAAGTCAGGCAATTTCACATGGCCTTGCAATCCCAGTTGCTACTGACAGCTATTTTCATTTTAATTTATACAAAGTATCCATATAAATAATATAGATACATTGAATATATGCAGATGTATGACTTGAGCATTACTTTGCTAGCGCATGAGATGAGTGCAATTGTGTGGTAGCTTGAACATTCTTTGGCATTACCATTCTTTGGGATTGGAATAGAAACAACTTTTCCAGTCCTGTGGCCACTGCTGAGTTTTCCAGATTTGCTAGCATAGTGAGTGCAGCACTTTCACAGCATCATCTTTTAGGATTTGAAACAGCTCAACTGGAATTCTCTCACCTCCATTAGCTTTGTTCATAGTGATGCTTCCTAAGGCCCTCTTGCCTTCACATTCCAGGATGTCTGGCTCTAGGTGAGTGATCACACTGTCATGGTTATCTGAGTTGTGAAGATCTTTTTGTATAGTTCTTCTATGTATTCTTGCCACTTCTTCTTAATATCTTCTGCTTCTGTTAGGTCCATACCATTTCTGTCCTTTTTTGTTCTCAGCTTTCCATGAAATACTCCCTTTGTATCTCTAATTTTCATGAAGACATTTCTAGTCTTTCCCATTCTATTGTTTTCCTCTATTTCTTTGCACTGATCACTGAAGAAGGCTTTCTTATGTCTCCTTGCTATTCTTTGGAATTTTGCATTCAAATGAATATGTCTTTCCTTTTCTCCTTTGCCTTTAGCTTCTCTTCTTTTCGCAGCTATTTATAAGCCCTCTTTAGACAACCATTTTGCCTTTTTGCATTTCTTTTTCTTGGGAATGGTCTTGATCACTGCCTCCTGTACAATGTCATGAACCTCCATCCATAGGTCTTCAGGCACTCTGTCTGTTGCTGAAGAACTGGACAAGACTCTTGAGAGTCCCTTGGACTACAAGGAGATCCAACCAGTCCACCCTAAAGGAAATCAGCCCTGAATGTTCATTGGAAGGACTGATACTGAAGCTGAAGCCCAATATTTTGATTCGAAGAACTGACTCATTTGAAAAGACCCTGATGCTAGGCAAGATTGAAGCAGGAGGAGAAGGGGACGGGCAGAGGATGAGATGCTTGGATGGCATCACCGATGCAATGGCCATGAGTCTGAGCAGCTCCAGGAGCTGGTGATGGACAGGGAGGCCTGGCGTGCTGCGGTCCGTGGGGTTGAAAAGAGCTGGACGTGACTGAGCAACTGAACTGAACGGTCTGACTTGCAGTCAACACTTGAGCATTCCAGGTTACTTATTTTTGTGTTCAATTTCTCTAGATCTTATAAAGCAAAGAAGTGGAAAATGCCCAGACAGAGAAAAGGTTTTACTTGTTTGAAAGCAATTGTTGAGACATTTTAAGTACTCTAGACTGGAGCGTTTGCAAAAGTCATACAGAAGATTTACAGATTCGTAGAGCAGAGCACAGGAGCAGTCAGGTTAGATTCCTGATGTGTGTGTCAGTGTGCCCTTGCTTTGAGAGAACTTTCAAATGGAGAAAAACTAAATCCATGGATGGTAACTGTGAGAAACGGCTCTGCTCAAACAGTCTTACCCTCTTGCTGCTTTGCAGGTTTCCTCACTTTGTCTTTGCTCTGACCTCACCGTCTGTGCTTTCTACCTCACTCTACGTATTCCTTCGAGAGTCAGCTGATTAAAGGGCAAGGCTCAATACTGACTCAAGGACAAAATTGCTTCCACAGACTATCTGTGCTTTGATACACTTCTAAATACTGGCAAGATGACATTCACAACCCCCTTAGGACACATCTCTAATGAGGGAGACAGATGCAGGAACTTATATTTTCAAGTGGAGAGACTCTGAGACATAGCAGTGCTAAACCAAGCTTACTGCTGGCTGGAGGTCCTGACTCCACAGCAGAGATGAGGCTCTCCACACCGGTGCTTCAGAGTGACCAACAAAGCGAGACTCGGGGAGGGGGGTGGTCAGCAGGGAGCGGGGAGGACTGACTGCACGGAGACGGGTGGTGGGAGAGGCCCTGGAGAGAATGGTCTCGCCACCCAAAGATTCAGACTCGTGAGGGCAAAGCTACGAGAACTGACAAGGGAAACTTGATTTGTTCAAACAGGACTTCAGCTTGCCAGTTCAACGCTGGTCAGTGCTCCGGAGTTCAGCCTGGGTCAAGAGCTTCAGCCTGAGTGTGTCTGGATTTCAAGACTTGGCCGAAGTCCGGATAGTACACTGAGTCACAGACCGCACAGAGTCCCTTCACCCCCAGGCTGGCTCCCACTGACTGCAATCGGTTTTCTGAGAAGCGGTTGTGGTTTTGGTTTCTCTTTCTGTTGGTCTGTTTCCGTCTTCTGTTGCTTTGTGTAATTTCTTGAACTCTCTGAACTCATACTCTGTGAATCTTCAATTTTATTAAACCCAAGTTCCATCTCATGCAAGAACTGCTCCAATGACCACACGCTTCCAGAGCTACACAGGGATGGGTCCACCACCCTTTGCTCCGTCTTCATCCCCCTTACTCTCCAGGATATCAGCATTTCCACACTGGTCCCTCACTGTCCAAGGAGTCACAGGCTGGTCCCATTTGCTAGGCAGGAGATGGCCAAAACAGATTTCACTTCTATAAAAGCTTATTGGGCTTGGGTTTAAATTTTTCCAGAGCTTGGTTTTTTACTAAATAATTGGAGATCAAACGTTCATCTATTAAGAAATACCAAGGTATTACTAATTAAACTGGCTAGATAAGTTATCACCTCCCAAACTCACTTACATTTTAAAAGAGAAATTCTGGGGACAAGGTCCAGGCCCAGAACAGTAGCTCTGTGGCGTTGCTCATTTCAGCACGCAGGGAGGACTGGTAGACTTGCCGTTCTGAACAGTAACTGCATCACCAGTCTTTGAGTCTGTGTTTACACCAGCCTCTGGCCTACGTTCTTTTTAAACAACATATCATTTAAGTTCTTATTTTGTAAGAACCTTAGGAAACAAGTATTTCTTTTTTGGGCAGGGTGGCAATGGGAAAATAGATGCCCAGAAACCTTGATTAGTGTGCCTGCGTCATACAGCTGCCGGAGGTCAGAACTGAATCAAGCATTTAACTTCTGTAATCTAATGTCTTTCAGCAGGGGGTTGTCAACAGTGAATTACGCGCAGAGCCTGGGTATTCACCTATGATATATAAATAAGCTGTTCTCAGGGTTGAGCTTTGGCTCTTCTCCACAAACACATTTTACCGGCTTTGTTAGGCTCTCCCGTCTGCAACACTTAGAAACGCTAAGAGCTCCAAGGACAGGAAGCAAGGCCGGCCTCTCAGAACGCCCAAGCCCACCTGGGAGCCCAGCCCACCTCTTGGGCCGTGAACAGCACTTCCCATTGGAAACTTTAAATATTTGCCTTGTGCTCTATTTGGGGAAGAGGCTGCTCTATGATGTGAATGTCTGTTCTCCTGTGTTTACCGTACGCTAATGGAGCTGAAGGCGAGCGCTCACGGTCTAATTACCACGGCTTCCGTCAGACCTGTTCTGTCCCCGGTGCTCCCGCGCTGACTCCTCGTGTTCTTCCCTGCCTTCCGGCTCAGGTGCCCACTGTCTGCCCTCCCGTTCCTGGAGCGGTTACTGGCTGGCGTCCTCGGGAGGGGCGATCGGTGCCTAGAATTCCCTCCCTCCCGTCCCCAAGGCCCAGCGCCGTCAGCCTCCGTGCCCTGCAGGAGCCAGGCACGCCTGTGGCAGGGCTCAGGGGCGGCTTAACCGTCTCCGAATATTTACACTTGAAAAAGTGAATATGTCACAAAAAATAAATGAACTTCTAACTGTCGAAGCTTGAGGCAAAGCAACAATAAATTGTGAGGATTTATGTGCAAGCTGTTTATTACTTCTCATTTCGGTTATTGTACTTCTAAGTCCACAGTTTCTATTCTGAAACATGTATTTACGTTCTTTCACTTATTTAACCTGTATTTTTATATTTTATATTAGCTTTCAAATTTAAAAAGCTTTTAAACATGCAATTTAAATTTTAAACATATATTGATAATTTCAGTCTCACTATTGACGTTCTCCATTTTGGTGAGACATTATGGTCAGACTTTAGTTGTTCAGGCATGGTTTTCTTTAGTTTTTTAACATATTTAAAATACCTGGCTTCAGTCTTTGACTAGTAATTCTACCCTGGGCATCCTCCAGGAGTTTCCGTGAGTGCCCTGTTCCCTGTGTATGGGCTGTGCTTTCTTGCTTCTTTGCATGTCTTATGAGCCGGTGTCTTGAGCAGTCTAGCACGGGGGTGCTGGGATCAGGCTCCTCCCCTCTGGAGCGCCTGCTGCTGTTGCCTTTGTGCAGTAGCAGCACCTTTCACTGCTGTTTGCCTTTCTGGTGGCTTCTCTGAACTAATTCTGTGAATCTATTTTCTCAGTCTCGTGTGGCCACCAAAGTCTCTGCCCAGCTAGCTGAGGGGTCAAAAACAACTGGACCAGATTTCTTGAACACCGTGAACTGCGAAGTCTCCCGGCCCTGCCACGGTTCTGTGCGGCGCAGGCCCTCGGCGCTCAGCCCGGCAGCCAGGGACTCCGGCGTGGCTTCGCCTCCCACCGGCCCAGAGGCTCGGGCTCGTTCTCAGCATGTTCACAGCCCTGGGCGTGCCTGTGGCCTTCTAGATTCCAGAGAGGTCCTCCCGGAGCTTTGGCAGACCCCTGCGGGCATCCTGGAGCTTTGGCAAACCCCTGCGGGCATCCTGGAGCTTTGACAGACCTCTGCGGGCGTCCCGGAGCTTTGGCAGACCCCTGCGGGCATCCTGGAGCTTTGGCAGACCCCTGCGGGCGTCCCAGGGGCCCCTTTTCCTTTCATGCTCCTGCTCACACTGCTGTCTGCCCCGCTGTTGCCCAGTGTCTTGGGCAGCTGCTTAGAAATGAAAGAAGAGAAGTTACAGCTGACACCACAGAAATACAAACATGCCAATAAAATGGACAACCTGCAAGGAACAGATACATTTCTAGATGTGTGTAGTCTCCCACGTGCTCAGGAAGAAAGAGAAAACAAGCACAGACCGATTACTGGTAATGAAATCGAATCAATATTCAAAAAACTCCCAACAAAGTCCAGGACCAGATGACCTCACAGGTAAATACTACAAAATATTTAATGAAGTTATCACTGATCCTTCTCAAACTAGTTCAGAAGAATTGAAGAGCAAGGAATGCTTCCAAGCTCATTCTGTGAGGCCATTATAACCCTGACACCAAAACTAGACAAAGACGCCACAAAAGAAAAGGAAAAATAAAATTACAGACCCATAATATTGATGAACACAGGTGCATCAGTGTCCACTTGAAGAGTCCTTAACGAAATATTAGCATACTAAATTCAACAACACATTAAAAGGGTCATATACCGTGATCAAATGGCATTTATCTCAGAGATGCAAGTTTATCTGTAAAGCAATCAGTGAGATACACTAAATTAACAAATTAAGGAATAAAAATCATATGATCATATAATAGATGCAGGAAAATCTTGTGACAAAATTCAACATCCATTTATTACAAAAACTATCAGCAAACTGTGCAGAGAGTTTACACACCTCAACATAATAAATACAATATATGACAGACCCACAGCAAACATCATCAATGGTGAAAAGCTGAAAATATTTCCTCTAAGACAGAACAAGACAAGGACGTCCACTCTCACCACTCACCTAGCCACCAGGCAAGCCCACCAGAGGCGCTAGTCACAGCAATCAGACAAAAAAAGGGAATAATATGAATCCAAATTGGAAAGGAAGAAACAACACTGTCATTGCTTGCAGATGACAATATGCCACACACACACACACACACCTGACTCATTGGAAAAGACTCTGATGCTGGGAAAGATTGAGGGCAAAAGAGAAGGCGGCAGCAGAGGATGAGATGGCTGGATAGCAGCACCGGTTCAATGGACAGGAAGTTGAGCAAACTCCAGGAGACAGTGAAGGACAGGGAAGCTCTGTGTGCCACAGTCAACTGGGTCTCAAAGAGTCAGACACAACTTAGTGTCTCAACAACACATATAGAACCTTAAAGACCATACCAGAAAACCTATTAGAATTAATAAATGAACTCATAAAGCTGCAGGATACAAGATTAATACACAGAAACCTGTAATACTTCCAGACAATAATATCAAATTATCTGAAAGAGAAATTAAGAAAATAATTTCATTTATAATTGCATCAAGCAGAATAAAACCCTTAAGGATTAATCTAGCCCAAAGTCTGAAAGACATGTGCGCTATGACTATACGGCATGTCTATAAGCCCTGATGGAAGCAGCAGATGAGTGGATAAGGAAGCTGTGGTCCATACACACAATGGAGTATTACTCAGCCCTTAAAAGGAATACATTTGACTCAATTCTAATGAGATGGATGAAACTGGAGCCGATTATACAGAGTGAAGTTAGCCAGAAAGAAAAACACCAATACAGTATACTGACAAATATATATGGAATTTAGAAAGATAGTAATGATGACCCTGTAAGTGAGACAATATAAGAGACACAGGGATATAGAACAGACTTCTGGCTTCTGAGGGAGAGGGAGAGGGTGGGATGATCTGGGAGAATGGCAACGAAACATGTATACAATCATATAAGAAATGAAGCGCCAGTCTATGTTCAATACAGGATACAGGATGTTTGGGGTTGGTGTACAGGATGATCCGGGGAGATGGTGTGGGGTGGGAGGTGGGAGGGGGCTTCGGCATTGGGAGATCGTGTACACCTGTGGCTGATTCATGTCAATGTATGGCAAAACCATTACAGTATTGTAAAATAGAATAAAGTTTTAAATTAATTTAAAAAAAGGAAAAAAAACTTGATGAAAGGATTTGAAGATGACACAAATAAAGGGAAAGATAAACTATGCTGGTGGATTGGAGAGATTAATACTGTTAAATGACCATACTACCCAAGACAATCCACAGATTCAATGCAATTCTTATCAAAACAGCAATGCCATTGTTCATAGAACTGGAGCAAATAATTCTAAAAGACTTAGAATAGACACAACAGGTCCTGAACAACCAAAACGATCTTGAGAAAGAGGAGCAGAGCTGGGGGTGCCAAGACCCCTGACTCCAGACCATTCTGCAGAGTTACAGGAGCCGAGACACGCTGCCACGGGAGCAAGAGACAGCGGTGGAGCCTAGAACTAAGTGCACAGGCACATGGTCAATTAATCTACAACAAAGGAGGCAAGACTAGGCACAGGAGGGAGGCGGGACGGGAAACAAGGGACGGAGGTCAAGAGATGCAGACTCACAGTTAGAACCTAAACAAGTCTCAGAGACGAAATATCCAGCATGAGGCAAAGAGTCAATAATGCTGTATTAACTGAATTCCAGTGGAGCTGTTTCAAATCCTGAAAGATGATGCTGTGAAAGTGCTGCACTCAATATGCCAGCAAATTTGGAAGACTCAGTAGTGGCCACAGGACTGGAAAAGGTCAGTTTTCATTCCAATCCCAAAGAAAGGCAATGCCAAAGAATGCTCAAACTACCGCACAATTGCACTCATCTCACATGCTAGTAAAGTAATGCTCAAAATTCTCCAAGCCAGGCTTCAGCAGTACATGAACTGTGAACTCCCTAATGTTCAAGCTGGTTTTAGAAAAGGCAGAGGAACCAGAGATCAAATTGCCAACATCTGCTGGATCATAGAAAAAGCAAGAGAGTTCCAGACATCTCACATGCTAGTAAAGTAATGCTCAAAATTCTCCAAGCCAGACTTCAGCAGTACATGAACTGTGAACTCCCCAATATTCAAGCTGGTTTTAGAAAAGGCAGAGGAACAAGAGATCAAATTGCCAACATCTACTGGGTCATCAAACAAGCATGAAGGCTGTATATTGTCATCCTGCTTATTTAACTTATATGCACAGGACATCATGAGAAATGCTGGGCTAGAGGAAGCACAAGCTGGAATCGAGATTGCCGAGAGAAATATCAATAACCTCAGATATGCAGATGATACCACTCTTATGGCAGAAAGCGAAGAAAAACCAAAGAGCCTCTTGATGAAAGTGAAAGAGGAGAGTGAAAAAGTTGGCTTAAAGCTCAACTTTCAGAAAACTAAGATCATGGCTCATCCCATCGCTTCACGGCAAATAGATCAGGAAATAGTGGAAACAGTGGCTGACTTTATTTTGGGGGGCTCCAAAATACTCCAGATGGTGATTGCAGCCATGAAATTAAAAGATGCTTACTCCTTGGAAGGAAAGTAATGACCAACCTAGATAGCATATTGAAAAGTAAAGACATTACCTTGTCAACAAAGGTCCATTTAGTGAAAGCTATGGTTTTTCCAGTGGTCATGTATGGATGTGAGAGTTGGACTGTAATGAAAGCTGAGCGCTGAAGAATTGACTCATTTTGAGTCTTTTTTTTTTATGGAGAAGACTCTTGAGAGTCCCTTGGACTGTGAGGATATCCAACCAGTCCATCCTAAAGGCAATCAGTCCTGGGAGTTCATTGGTAGGACTGATGTTGAAACTGCAACTCCAATACTTTGGCCACCTGATACAAAGAGCTGATTCATTGGAAAAGACCCTGATGCTGGGAGGGATTGAGGGCAGAAGAAGGGGATAACAGAGGATGAAATATTTGCATGGCATCACCGACTCAATGGACAAGGGTTTGGGTGGACTCGAAGTTGGTATGGATAAGAATGCCTGGCTTGCTGCAGTTCATAGGGTCACAAAGAGTTGAACACTACTGAGCAAATGAACTGAAGTGAACTGATGGGACCAGATGCCATGATCTTAGTTTCCTGTCCATTGCGATTCTCTAATCAAGAATGTTAGAGTCAATTGCCATTCCCTTCTCTGGAGAATCTTCCCGGGGATTGAACTCATGTCTCCTACATTGCAGGCAGGTTCTTTACCATCTAAACCACTGGGGAAGCCTCATTATGTAAGTCTATTATGTACTTAGGTTTTTCTTTTAATTGTATATACAGTTTGAGACTTCATTTTCTCTTGGTATTTTTTATTCCATGTAATTTTTAAATTAAAAACTTACTTATAAAAATTTATTTTCCCTTGTTTTCTAACTATGTGTTACTAAAAATTTATTTTAAAGTGCATCTCCAATGACAATCTAATCTTAATATTTTATATATAGTTTGGATGTGATTGATGGTCAAATATAAAGAAGCTATAACAAAATAAACAGATTGAATCAAGCATCATGGTGAATTACTTCTTGAGAAGGGGACCAAGTTCTCAAGTGAGTGTGTCCAGTTAATTTTCCCTGAAGTGACTGTCTGCAGGGCCATGGCTGATCCTGATAGAACAATTCTGTTTATGTTAAAAAAGAAAAAAGTATATTAACCAGAAATGTTTAGTAGCATACATATTTAACTTAATATATTTAATAATACATAGAAAGGCAAGTTATAGATGGTATAGATATATTAATATAGTAATTATTAATTACATAAAATATTATTTACATGCTTTGTTATAATTTCAAAGTTTGGTATGTGTAAAGCATTCTCTGTTAAAATATATCAAAATCTGGCAAAAAATTTAGAAATCATAATTAAAGTACCTGACTTCTGAGGGAAGCTCGATTTTAAAATGAGGCGTTTCTTCCCCTTCCCTTCTGTCAGGCACAAATACTTGACCTTTTCCATACAAAACCAAGCAGGTGCCTAATAAAAGCAAACAGGTGCCTCTCCAGCCTGAAAATGACAGCGTTTTTGGAGGGCCGCATAACAAGGGCCGTTCTGATGCCTGGGAGAGCACTGACTGACATCCCACGCCTGCGGCCCAGTCTGAGCGTGCGAGTCCAATCTGACTGACGATAAATAAAATCTTGTCGTACTCTTATAGGATGTTTGGCAAGGACAAGAATTAAGGCGCTTTTATAAGTCCCCAAGGAATCTGGTGATATTTCTAACGTGATCTCACACATCATTCTGTCCCACCTGACCTTCCTTGTATCACCCTCCTGAATTATAGCTTGTATCCATTACCCTCCCCTCCTTCCACAGCCTCTCCTCCAGATAAAGGAGTGCTGACCTGAAGAAAACAAATCTGGGTTTTTTTCAAGTTTATAAGAAAGTCAGTTAAAGTGTCCTGGAACTCGCTCCATATGTTTTCTGCTGAACATTTACTGCCTCCATTAGATTAAATGTATGTCTCACATTATGAAATGAATCCTGAAGATCTCTTAGAGGTTAAAGGACCTCACAGAGAAGGTCTAGCTTCATACCTTAATCATTTCTGGGGTCTCAGGATGTTATAAGAAACATTATGTGTTCACCCAGTTCACCAATCTTCCACCCACTTCTTCAGTGATTAGTTCCTTTATCCTGACAGGCACTCGGAAGAGTTGCCTCTCAGGCACTTTTTCATGATTCCACTTAGAAAGGGAGTTTTTTGATATGTTCTAATGGCTTTCCTCACACTCTCCAGAGAAGCTTAACAACTTCTGTCTGATGTGCTGGAGAGCACACTTATGTAAGAACAGGCACACTTCAAGGACACCGTTAAGCATAAGGATGTTAGTGGCTCATGGGAACAGCATCCAAGCCTATAGAGCCACAGACCCAGTTCAGGAGTGTTCCCTGGGCCTGTCCCAGGTAGAACATGGGGAAGGTAATGTTTGATGCTAAGTGCTCCTGATAAGTTGAGCTTCTTCATCCTTATGGCTTCTCCTCCTCTATACTTGAACCTCCTTTGAGTTCTTTATATGGATGATAAGAGCATTTGCTCCTTGGAAGAAGAGCTATGCCCAACATAAACAGTGAATTAAAAAGGAGACATCACTTTGCCAAGAAAGGTCCACCTAGTCAAGGCTATGGTTTTTCCAGTAGTCATGTATGGGTGTGAGAGCTGGACCATAAAGAAAGCTAAGCACTGAAGAACTGATGCTTTTGAACTGTGGTGTTGGAGAAGACTCTTGAGAGTCCCTTGGACTGCAAGGAGATCTAACCAGTCCATCTTAAAGGAGATCAGTCCTGAGTTTTCATTGGAAGTACTGATGCTAAAGCTGAAGCTCCAATACTTTGGCCACCTCATGCGAAGAACTGACTCATTGGAAAAGACCCTGATGCTGGGAAGGATTGAGGGCAGGAGAAGGAGACGACAGAGGATGAGATGGTCGGATGGCATCACCAACTCAATGGACATGAATTTGAGCAAGCTCCAGGGGATAGTGAAGGACAGGGAGGCCTGGTGTGCTGCATTCTGTGGGGTCACAGAGTGGTGGATATGACTTAGTGACTGGACAACAAAGAACAGCACAGTGTTACCCTTCATTGAGGGCATGTGCATTTTACATATGACCTGAAAGAGTTGAAGGCCTACTAAAGAAGAACTAAGAAGAGACATGGTGAGGGATCTGCACCCACACACTGAACGGAACCGTGCGTCTTGTCTGCTGCCATCTTGTCTTCAGGGAGCCAGTTCCCCTTCACTGCTGAGGTCAAAGCATGGACAGAAGTCCCTTTCCTCCATCCTCCTGCAGAGCTGAGAAATGGTGGGATTTTGAAAACATTTAACAAAGCTCTGAGTAGAAAAGCAGAGGGACAGATAGAGGTAGAAGGAAATATCACGACGTCCAAGCTAATAAACAAGAGTTATCCTCCACAGCAAGCAGTCCCCTCTTATTTTGAGAAGAAGCTGGGGCCTGCAGTGCTCTGGTAGGAGGGGTCTTGTGACCCATTCCAGAGGTACCACCTGCCCTGCAGCAGCTTCGGTTGTCCTCCAGAACGGCAGCCACTGATTTGGTTCCAGGGTCCCAGCCCACACACTCTTCAGGGTTGTCTGGGCACTATATATGGGGGTCTGGATGGGGGGTGGGTTTTCGCTCAGTCACATCTGACTCTCTGCAACTCTGTGAACTATAGCCTGCCAGGCTTCTCTGCCCATGGAATTCCCAAGGCAAGAACACGAGTGGGTTGCCATTCCCTTCTCCAGATCTTCCCAACCCAGGGATCAAATCCGTCTCCTGTGTTGCAGGCAGAATCTTTACTGTCAGCCCCTAGGGAAGCCCGTGGGTATTTTAGCCTTGCCTAAAGCTCAGAAACAAGACTCCAGGCCTTTCTGGAACTGTATGGTGTTGACACTGTACAGACCCCGGGTTTGACGTCTTTGTTGATTTGTGTTGGGGGTGGTGCACTGACTAGGATGTGGGTGGGTCAGAAGCCTGCACACGTGTGGGGTGTTAGGAAGAGGGCCAAACAGGCCACAAGGATCAGAGGAGGTTCACTGAGGGTGCAAGCGGGGCGTTCTCCATGCCGAGGGCTGGAAACAGTGCAGATGCAGAAACAGTGCGCCTGTGTTCAGAGCACGGGAGGACTCGGGACAGGCTTGCGGCCTGCCGGTCTCTCCACGATTAGTGTGAAAAAGATAGCTAACTTCCCTGTGTGTCTCCAGAGGACAGCGCTGGTGCCAACAGCCTAGCTGGAAAAGTATCTCAACCACAGAGCTCCCCAGAGATGAGAGGCTGCCCGTCACAGTTAGGAAGTCATCGAGCCTTAGAATTCAGGCACGTCCTTGTGAGGGACTTTGAGCCATCTTCAAACCTCTGTTCTGCATCTGAGGTGAACGGGCTTGCCCGCCCCCCAGCCCCCACCCCGGGAGCCCATCTCCTGGTCTGTGAGCTCCCGCCCTCCTCACACAGCCACCCTCACCAAGCCACCAGAGCGAGCGAAGGCTGGCCTCTGCCCGCGAGAGAGTGGAGGAGCCTGTGACTCAGGTAGAGGGTGGGCATGTACCAGCCCTGCAGGACTTGATCGCTCTCAGAATCTGGCTCGGTGATTGTGTGGAGTCATAAGTGGGCCCCCAGCCTGGGGCTTATCACCTCCATGCCGTCACTTACTCGGCTTATCTCTTTGAGGAACATAGTAACTGTCTTGGTTTATTCATGTACCTGAACCAAGTCTTGCAACTGAAATAAATCAGCCCACCCCTAGAAAGAGTCAGACACGACTGAGCAACTGAACTGAACCCTGGAAAGAAGTGGTCTGGAAAGGCAGAGAGTTTAGTGGGAAAGAGCTTCTGAGGACCTGGGCCATGAGGCTGCCTTGGTCTGAGCCACACAGCAGCTCACCCCTGGCACGTGGAAAACACTGATTGTGGGCTCCACACTGTCCAGGGGTGTCATGTGTCTTACCTCACTTATGTGTGTAACAGCCTCATGAAGAAGCGTTGTTCTCAGAGCTCATTTTACCAGTGAACAAGCAGAGAAGTTAAGGAATTTATCCATGGTCACCAGTCAATACAGACTGAATTCAGAATTAAAATCTAAGCATTCCAAAACTTCAGACCCTGCAATCTTAAGGTATCCTGTCTCCCTTTGCGATTGTAAAATATCTTCTAGAAAAACACCAGAGCTAAGACTCCAAACACCCTGCCTGCTCCGTATTTTGCAGTTAGTTGCATTAGAGACGACTCACCACTGAGCTTCATTATTTTGTTTGGAAATGCTACGATTTCCCAGAATCTCCTATACTTATACACCAAAGATGAAAAGAGATAATGTTATAAAATATTTTCTCATTTGAATTCCTGTCATCAATGCTTCTCTTTGAGTACAGTATTGTCAAATAATCACACACATAAAGCAACCAAGTTTAAACATGAACATCTGTTGCCATTGCTGGTCAAAATGACAGGAACGCCGGGTCCTCAGAGGTTGGTCAACTTTGCAGACACCGCTCCCACAAGGAATGCTTCTGCACAGATAAACAGCTTGTCAAGCCCTCTGTGTTTTGAAGACTTGTGAGATTTCTGTTAGTATGGTACATACAAAAAATGAGCTTCCCAAACCGTTAGCCTCTCAGCAAAATAACAATGTACATCATTTTTGTTTTTCCCTTGGCTTCCTTTTTTCTTTCTGAATATGGGGAGAAATGGAAGTACAATACATAAGTCATAATTTTGACAAGACATTTTTTTGCCAAAACAATCACTTTGCTTAAAATAGGCCTTTTAATAACATCTAGAAAATTGAGTACATTTGAGTTTGAGGTTGTTTTAAAAATAAATTCATAATGTGTAAAGTTTTTAGAAGGTGGGCCACTCATCAAGATATTTCTCATATCTTTGATTGGTACTGAGCAGTACACTTTGGAATAACATATTTTGAGAGATTTCTGAATTCCATTATTTGAATGAGCAGCAATTTATGTCCCACTCATATGGAAGATAAGAGATTTATTGTGGATGAACTGAACAAGTATTATCCTCCCTATATATGCTTTTTCTATTCTGTATCCAGCAATACTAACAAATAATTGAATTTTTAAAAGACAATTTAAATGAAAACCAAATTTGCCTGTAATTACTAAAACATATAAGGTTTCTATTTGTCTATCTTTTTTGTCCTCAAATGTAATTCTTCTAAAATTAAAAGTTACTGACATAATTCTTATACACAAATCTCATGGCCTACATATCCATTATCTGACTTGCTTATATTTTTTTGTCTTTTTTTTTTACCTGCTTATAGAAAAGAAGCTCTATCTTTGTTAAATACCATATCTTCAGTGTCCTGCATGATACTATAAAGCTCATTAAAATTTACTTCTACTGTGTTGAAAATAATTAATGATTTATATGTTTCAGTTCAGTTTAGTCACTCAGTCATGTCCGACTCTTTGCGACCCCATGCATCTCAGCACGCCAAGCCTCCCGTTTATTACCAACTCTCGGAGTTCACTCAGACTCATGTCCACCGAGTCTGTGATGCCATCCAGCCATCTCATCCTCGGTCGTCCCCTTCTCCTCCTGCCCACAATCCTCTCCAGCATCAGAGTCTTTTCCAGTGAGTCAACTCTTCACATGAGGTGGCCAAAGTATTGGAGTTTCAGCTTTAGCATCATTCCTTCCAAAGAAATCCCAGGGCTGATCTCCTTCAGAATGGACTGGTTAGATCTCCTTGCAGTCCAAGGGACTCTCAAGAGTCTTCTCCAACACTACAGTTCAAAAGCATCAATTCTTCTGTGCTCAGCCTTCCTCACAGTCTAACTCTCACATCCATACATAATCACAGGAAAAACCATAGCCTTGACTAGACAGACCTTAATTGGCAAAGTAATGTCTCTGCTCTTGAATATACTATCTAGGTTGGTCATAACTTTTCTTCCAAGGAGTAAGCATCTTTTAATTTCATGGCTGCAGTCACCATCTGCAGTGATTTTGGAGCCCAAAAATATAAAGGCTGACACTGTTTCCACTGTTTCCCCATCTATTTCCCATGAAGTGATGGGACTGGATGCCATGATCTTCGTTTTCTGAATATTGAGCTTTAAGCCAGCTTTTTCTCTCTCCTCTTTCACTTTCATCAAGAGGCTTTTTAGCTCCTCTTCACTTTCTGCCATAAGGGTGGTGTCATCTGCATATCTGAGGTAATTGATATTTCTCCTGGCAATCTTGATTCCAGGTTGTGTTTCTTCCAGTCCAGCGTTTCTCATGATGTACTCTGCATATAAGTTAAAATATCAATTAGATGCAAGGGCCCATCATAAGCTGTTCAGATATGAATCCTTTTGTAAGCCCACTCAGTCAATAATGCCCAGGACTCTGCTGAGAACTGGGAACATGAGGAGAAACTCTGCCCATTAAGAGGTGTATAATTCACCAAGGAAGACGAACAAGATAGATGTGCTTGGGCTAAAAAACAGGCTTTAGGAGAATATAATGGGAGTCTAACTGGGCTAATGGAGGCAGGTTGGGGAAGCTCTCCTGGGTGGTGACTTCAAGTGGAGAGGATGGCAAACCTCTCTAGAGAGAGATAGCTCCAGATAGAGGGAACAACATCCACAGAGATTTTGCAGATGCAAACTGCATGAAATTTTCATTTAGGGGCACAAAATAGGTATGAGGTTGAGTGGAAGCTAATCAAGCCAGCATCCTGCTTCTTCTATAACACACAGACATATGTTTTTCTTGAACCGTTGGAATTTTTTTTAACTTGACAGGAGGTTGAATAAATTTCATTGAGCCACCTACACAAGGAAAACAACTATTACTCATGGTATCAAACATCCTTAAGTTTTGTTTCATCTTTATAAAAGCAAAATGTAACCAAATTAGGAAGCCTCAAATTTTTATTAATTTTACATGCATCAAGATTTATATTTAAGTCATTTGAAGGTGAACATCTGTTACTATATTAATTATGGTAAAAAATTAGTCTGCACCAAATTATCTTGGTATTTGAGGCAAGCATATCACCTTCCTAGTGATACATTTTCAGTATATGCTTTCATGTGTTTATTTTAGAAAACAGCCATAGGGTTTAAGATTTAGTATGTCTCTAACTTTCAACACTACTGGTACATGCCATTAGATCACCCACACCACTGTAGGACATACATTCTTTAGAAATGATAGGGAGGAAAAAATAAGAGTATATAGAAATAAGCATTTTGCTTGATTTTTCAGAGAACTCAATTTTTTTTCCTCCATAGGTGCATACTTTTCTAACAAATGCTAACAGTGATGTTTTCTCTAAGACCCATGCAGGCAAGGTTGTATGCACTAGGGAAGTGAAGTCGCTCAGTCGTGTCCGACTCTGCGACCCCCATGGACTGTAGCCTACCAGGCTCCTCTGTCCATGGGATTTTCCAGGCAATAGTACTGGAGTGGATTGCCATTTCCTTCTCCAGCGGATCTTCCCGACCCAGGGATCAAACCCGGGTCTCCTGCATTGTAGACAGACGCTTTACTGTCTGAGCCACCCGGAAAGTCCTAAAAAGTGAAAATGAAGTAGCTCAGTCGTGAAAGTGAAGTTGCTCAGTCGTGAAAGTGAAGTCACTCAGTTGTGTCCAACTCTTTGCAACCCCGTGGACTATAGCCTACTAGGCTCCTCTCTCCATGGG
>SJYC01066008.1:0-40774 GCA_006408675.1 Madoqua kirkii | reverse complement strand
CGGCTATAGGGAGAGGGAGTAAAGTCCATGTTAATATGTATATTCTTACACATTTAAACACATTAAATATGGTAAATTTGATGAGGATTTTTTCACTAACTTAAAAAGTCAGATTGTAATGAAATGAAAAATAGTTGAAATCACTATAACTCAATTCTATAGTGTTTGAAGAGTAGATTATTTAAAGTACTGAGTCATATCCCACCCCATCTCTGCCCTCTTCATGGATAGGTCTTAAATGCTGATCTGAAGATGATCTCGGCCATTTGTAGAAAAGCTTATTGGTCAAAAATCCCCAAACTGTGCATGCATGTGTATGCTAAGCTGCTTCAGCTGTGTCTGACTCTGTATGACTCTATGGATGCCCGCCAGGCTCCTCAGTCCATGGGATTCTCCAGGCAAGGTGGGTTGCCAGGCCCTCCTCCAGGGGATCTTCCTGACCCAGCGACTGAACCCATATGTCTCTTGCATTGGTGGTGGCATTTTTTTTTTAACCTCTAGTGCCTCCTGGGAAGTCCCAAATATATGCATACAGTATGTTTCATATTTCTATTTCATTTTTAATGTTGTCATTTTTAGCTCCGCCTCTAGATTCTGAGCTCCTTCTGAGTGGAGACCCCTCTTCTGGTTCTCTTGTATCTTTTTAGGGAATTGGTCAGGGTCAGGCCCATTATATGCTCACTAGTTAGTGGCGGACAATCACAAGTGCCCTGAGGCCCCAAGAGGAGGCGCCCGTGAGTAAACAGGAAAAAAATGAAGAAGAGATGCCTGGCAGGCGAGGCCAGCTATGCCATGGGAACTGGCCCTGCAGCCTCACCGTCTGCTCCTGGGGCTTCTTATTCAGGCTCCAGTGGCCTCAGATGTGGAGATTACAGCGCTTAATGCTGTCGCCCCTTCCTTTCGCCGTGAATGGAATGGGGACACTTGCTGGGGTCACGAGGCATCAGCGATCTGTCATGACTCCAGGCTGGGGTGGATGTCCAGCAGATATTTTTTTTTTTGAATGAACAGACAGGCTGTCTCCTGAGATCTGACCATGTAGAACTTGGAGGAGATTCAGCTGGCTTTGGTTCAAATCAGACGAACTAAAACAATACCAACAGTAAGGGAAGGAGTCTAGACCTTGCAAGAAATGCTCTTTCACCTTCAGCCTGAAGTCTATAAATTCTTAGTGTGAGCCTTCTAGCAGCCCGAGTGTCCTTCTGTATTCCCCCCCCAACTCACCCCGCACAGAACCATGAATGAAGAGCTTTCGTGGAGATCGATAGTGGTTGAAGATTTCTCAGTAATAACTCTAACTGATATTGTACCCATGTCAACATGCATAGGTAGAAACAACAGAAGCTTTTTCACAATATAGAGGATTTTTAGTTGTAGAAAATTAGAGAACTCCTTGGAAAATTCCTAATGCTGCTGTTTACTGAGTGTTGACCAGGCCCAGATTGTAAGGCCCATCTAATTGTCTCAACTCATTTGGGTGGAAAAGATAATGTTTCTAAGAGTCCGACTCTTGTATACTGTCAGGCTCCTCTGACCAGCAAGAATAGTGGAGTGGGTAGCCATTCTCTTCTCCAGGGGATCTTCCTGCCCCAGGAATCAAACCTGGGTCTCTTGCATTGCAGACAGATTCTTCCCATCTCAACCACTAGGGAAGCCCAAGAGGGAACTAGAATGGAGTGGAGAAGTGGCAAGGATGTCCGTGTTTGTTAATGCTTTGGAAGCAGGTGGTCTGCTGAGTCTAGCAGCAGCTCAGTGTGGTTCTTTGGACCCGGTGTCCGATCCTTTGTGCACTCTCCAGGCCTCTTTTGGGTCAGGGTATAAGCAGTAGTCTGAAGCAAAGCAGCTAGCTAATTCCACGGCTTCTCCATCTCTTTCTGTCTCTGTCTCCCTCTGTCTCTGCCTCTCTCAAACACACACTGACATTTGTATGGGGGAGGGCAAAATGGAACACAGAATGTGGTTTAACTTTCAGAAGTTTAAATGAGAAACTCTTTGTTAGTGAAAAGCAAGCAAAACAAACTGGCCTCTGGGTCAGCGTGCTCTGGAATGCAGAATTGTTTGTCGCCAGTCAAACAGCCGCCTGATGCTGGGTTTACATAATGTTTCAGCAAACCGAAACAATGAGAGCATTTACCATTAACTCGAGGCCTGAGCCATAAAATCAGAATGGGGAAAGGAGGGGGTCATAACTCTGCTCTTTAAGGCCCTCAGCAAATAGCTCTGCCAGGGCAAAGTAGCTGCTTAGACCAAATGGTCCAAATTTATTAAACACCTAGTCTATCTCACAAGACTCTGAATAGGAAGATGGAAGACCCCCGTCCCTTCACAGGGGCGGGGCCATGCTGCATAGAGCTGGCAGACAGAGAACCAGATAATGGTGAGGTGACACTGTTAAAGTGAGTGTCATTTTAGACAAAACTCTCTGTGTGGGAAGAACAGAAGGGAGAGCCCAAGTTCTCACAGGTCAGAAAAGGGGCCCAGCAAGATAGCATTTGAATTGATACCAACAGGAAGAGCAGAAGTTTCTCAGGACTGCCTGGAGGTGTGATGGGGTAGGAGCCGAGGTACATGCTTGAGAGAAGGTTAAATGACTGCAAGGCATGAGGAGCCTGGATTATTCCAGGAATGACAGAGAATAACTTAGTGTTGTCCAGTGTGAGGAGTGTCAGGAGAAGGGGTGAGGAGGGTGGCGGTCAGGTTAAGAAGGGTCTTGTGCGCACGTGAGGCCAGGTGCTGTCTGGGGAGGGATCCGGGACGTCTTCTGAGCTGGGTTGCCACATTTGCTTCTTGGCCTTGGTCCTGAGGAGTACAGGTGGGAGGGGGTGGCTGGAGGGATGAAGTGGTCCTGTGAGGGGAGGGGAGGGCACGTCTGTGGTGGACGTTCCGAATGGACACACTTAGGAGTCGCCAGGCCCAGGTAAACTGAGACCCACACAGATAGTGGCAGGATTCATGAGGGGGACAGTGGGATGGCAGGAGGGGGCTGGATGCTCAGCCCTAGCTCCAGGCAAACTCCAGGGCTCAGGAGTGGCTCTGGGGGGCTCCAGGGTCTCCCCTGCCTTTTGAGGGCCATTCTCAATGCTGAGACTTAGCGTCACTACCGACCTGGATTTGGGTCAGCTCTGGGGAGTGCCTCTGAGGTCCTGCTTCACTGCAAGTGTCTGGAGCACAGCAGCGGGTCTTAATGAATACTTGGTGATTGAACTGAGTTGATGATATCGGTACTAATAGAGGAGCTGGGGTGCAGCCCCAGCACCATCACACAAAACTCCATCCAGGTGGTGAGAGAAGCAATTAACAAAAGAAACAAAATGCATAGAAAGCTAGATGGTGAAATACATCTTAAGGAAACAATAAGGCGAGAGCGGGTTTGTGATTTTAAATAAGATGAGCAAAGACCTGGAGGTGGGGAGTACCCCTTTGGATCTGTGGGAGACAAGCATTCTGGGAAGAGGAGAGAGGGCCAGCGTGTGGACTGGCTGTGTGCTTGCTTGTTGGGAAGCCCCACAGAGACCAGCAGTGAGGTCTGCGAGGTGGAGAAGAGGGGTGAGGCAGGCGTGTGCTGGGCGGGGCTGCCACTGCCCTTACTAGGAGCGAGGTGGAGGTGGGAAGTCCCGCGGATTCTCCTGTGCTGCGTCCCTTTCTGCCCTCCTGCCCCTTCCCCTACCACTCACCAGTGCACGTTTTATAGACAGCAGGCGCAGACACAGGCAGGAGCCAGCGCCGCTGAAACTTGAGGTAGGAGGACTGCTCTAGTTTAAGGGCCCGAAGAGCTACAGTAATCAAGCACCGTGCTTTAATTCTTAGGGTAAGGAGGACGATTGCAGTGTGGACTAGTGTCAGGCGATATTAGTTGCTCTTGATTTGCTTCGGTGTGATTTTTCTACTAAGGTTACAGAGGAGAATGTCTTCATTCTGAAAAGACAAATACCGAACTATTTAGGGGTGCAGTGTCTTCGCTAACAGCAGCTTACTTTCAAATGGCTCAGCACACACACACATAGCCAAGATGAAATGGATACATATAGACAGACAGAATGCCACAGTGTGAACAGCTGCTCCATCTTGGTGGTGGGTATGCAGTTACTAGTTACACTAGACTATCAACTTTCATTTTAGAAAATGTTCAATAGCTGGGGGAAATCCCCTCTGCTGTGGACCATTTCTTTTGACTCTGACTTTGGCTGCTGTTATTTATTTTCTTGAGATTCTGCCCAGCCCCCCAGGCAGTTTATTTGCTTTGGGCCAGAAATGTTTGTCTCTGGAGACTTAGACATAGAGGGATTCAGATGAGACGTCAGATGGGTGGCATCTACCCTCTTTGGGCTGGCAGACCCCAACAGAACAGGCCCATAGTCAAAGCAAGGTAGGCAGATGCCTGATAATTTTAGAGACACTGTAGGGCAAGAGGACGACAAAGAAGAAATGCAGCCTTGCAGAGGTTATTTCCTCTCTGGAGTGTGTACTTTCCCCTGATGTCGAGTTTCTAAATTATTCCACTCTTTACCTGCTGTGTGAGTTGACAAAAGGCTAATGTGATTTAGAAACTCAGCAGTCATCCAGAAAGTCTATTTCCAGTCTGGTGGTTACCAGGCTCTGTCAGAGGATTGAGTTCTGGTGTATTAAATCTGAGATTTAAGCCAGGGGCCAATATGTCTGTGAATATCAGAAAGCTCAACCCCACTTTTCATGAGTCACATCAATTCCATGTGGCATTTTCCATGTGGAAGCAAGAAATAGTGCATCCAGAAAGTTGGACTTAGCACCTATGGATCTCCTGATTAAATTTCAGTGTATAGTTAGGATGTGAGGATTTATATACACACAACCTCTGCCAGCCACATAAGACAGAAATAATAAATATTATTATTATTAAGAATAGAGTTCAGAGAAAAGCCAAGTGTTGGTGATAATATATAAAGGACTTCCTAAGGAAAAAGTTGTTTGCAGCCTATTATTTGGTTTTAAAAAAGTCTTTTGTTTTGCTGCAGGAATTAAAATAAGAGACAAAAATTATTTGAAACTAAGGGAGGAAGTAGAAAATTGGTTACTATTTGTAGATTTGTCTGTTCTCGGTACAGTAGTAATAATAATAGCAACTATAGCAACAGTTAATATTTTTGAACACGTACCATATACCTGGTATAGTTAGCACTTTGAAATTTAATTTAATTCTGTGACAAACCTATGAAGTAGCGACTACTATTATCTTAATTTTTAGGGAGCTGAGGGCCAGAGAAGTTAAATAGCTTGTGTGAAGTCAGATGACCAGCAGTTACCATGGGTAGTATTCAAGCTGTCTCTTGAAGTGAGCTAAATAAAATTTGATTCTATTTTCTTTCGCAAAATCTTAATTCCCTGTTGCTGCTGCTGCTAAGTCACTTCAGTCGTGTCCGACTCTGTGCGACCCCATAGATGGCAGCCCACCAGGCTCCTCCATCCCTGGGCTTCTCCAGGCAAAAACACTGGAGTGGGTTGCCATTTCCTTCTCCAATGCATGAAAGTGAAAAGTCAAAGTGAAGTCGCTCAGTCATGTCTGACTCTTCGAGACCCCATGGACTGCAGCCTACCAGGCTCCTCTGTCCACGAGATTCTCCAGGCAAGAGTACTGGAGTGGGGTGCCATTGCCTTCTTAGAATAACTATTTTTGGCACATTTATTAAGGTGGCCCTGGTGGTAAAGAACCTGCCTGCCATTGCAAGAGGCATAAGAGACGTGGCTTCAATTCCTGGGTTGGGAAGATCCTCTAGAAGAGGGCATGGCAACCCACTCCAGTATTCTAGGCAGGCGTGTGCTGGGCGGGGCTGCCACTGCCCTTACTAGGAGCGAGGTGGAGGTGGGAAGTCCCGCGGATTCTCCTGTGCTGCGTCCCTTTCTGCCCTCCTGCCCCTTCCCCTACCACTCACCAGTGCACGTTTTATAGACAGCAGGCGCAGACACAGGCAGGAGCCAGCGCCGCTGAAACTTGAGGTAGGAGGACTGCTCTAGTTTAAGGGCCCGAAGAGCTACAGTAATCAAGCACCGTGCTTTAATTCTTAGGGTAAGGAGGACGATTGCAGTGTGGACTAGTGTCAGGCGATATTAGTTGCTCTTGATTTGCTTCGGTGTGATTTTTCTACTAAGGTTACAGAGGAGAATGTCTTCATTCTGAAAAGACAAATACCGAACTATTTAGGGGTGCAGTGTCTTCGCTAACAGCAGCTTACTTTCAAATGGCTCAGCACACACACACATAGCCAAGATGAAATGGATACATATAGACAGACAGAATGCCACAGTGTGAACAGCTGCTCCATCTTGGTGGTGGGTATGCAGTTACTAGTTACACTAGACTATCAACTTTCATTTTAGAAAATGTTCAATAGCTGGGGGAAATCCCCTCTGCTGTGGACCATTTCTTTTGACTCTGACTTTGGCTGCTGTTATTTATTTTCTTGAGATTCTGCCCAGCCCCCCAGGCAGTTTATTTGCTTTGGGCCAGAAATGTTTGTCTCTGGAGACTTAGACATAGAGGGATTCAGATGAGACGTCAGATGGGTGGCATCTACCCTCTTTGGGCTGGCAGACCCCAACAGAACAGGCCCATAGTCAAAGCAAGGTAGGCAGATGCCTGATAATTTTAAGAGACACTGTAGGGCAAGAGGACGACAAAGAAGAAATGCAGCCTTGCAGAGGTTATTTCCTCTCTGGAGTGTGTACTTTCCCCTGATGTCGAGTTTCTAAATTATTCCACTCTTTACCTGCTGTGTGAGTTGACAAAAGGCTAATGTGATTTAGAAACTCAGCAGTCATCCAGAAAGTCTATTTCCAGTCTGGTGGTTACCAGGCTCTGTCAGAGGATTGAGTTCTGGTGTATTAAATCTGAGATTTAAGCCAGGGGCCAATATGTCTGTGAATATCAGAAAGCTCAACCCCACTTTTCATGAGTCACATCAATTCCATGTGGCATTTTCCATGTGGAAGCAAGAAATAGTGCATCCAGAAAGTTGGACTTAGCACCTATGGATCTCCTGATTAAATTTCAGTGTATAGTTAGGATGTGAGGATTTATATACACACAACCTCTGCCAGCCACATAAGACAGAAATAATAAATATTATTATTATTAAGAATAGAGTTCAGAGAAAAGCCAAGTGTTGGTGATAATATATAAAGGACTTCCTAAGGAAAAAGTTGTTTGCAGCCTATTATTTGGTTTTAAAAAAGTCTTTTGTTTTGCTGCAGGAATTAAAATAAGAGACAAAAATTATTTGAAACTAAGGGAGGAAGTAGAAAATTGGTTACTATTTGTAGATTTGTCTGTTCTCGGTACAGTAGTAATAATAATAGCAACTATAGCAACAGTTAATATTTTTGAACACGTACCATATACCTGGTATAGTTAGCACTTTGAAATTTAATTTAATTCTGTGACAAACCTATGAAGTAGCGACTACTATTATCTTAATTTTTAGGGAGCTGAGGGCCAGAGAAGTTAAATAGCTTGTGTGAAGTCAGATGACCAGCAGTTACCATGGGTAGTATTCAAGCTGTCTCTTGAAGTGAGCTAAATAAAATTTGATTCTATTTTCTTTCGCAAAATCTTAATTCCCTGTTGCTGCTGCTGCTAAGTCACTTCAGTCGTGTCCGACTCTGTGCGACCCCATAGATGGCAGCCCACCAGGCTCCTCCATCCCTGGGCTTCTCCAGGCAAAAACACTGGAGTGGGTTGCCATTTCCTTCTCCAATGCATGAAAGTGAAAAGTCAAAGTGAAGTCGCTCAGTCATGTCTGACTCTTCGAGACCCCATGGACTGCAGCCTACCAGGCTCCTCTGTCCACGAGATTCTCCAGGCAAGAGTACTGGAGTGGGGTGCCATTGCCTTCTTAGAATAACTATTTTTGGCACATTTATTAAGGTGGCCCTGGTGGTAAAGAACCTGCCTGCCATTGCAAGAGGCATAAGAGACGTGGCTTCAATTCCTGGGTTGGGAAGATCCTCTAGAAGAGGGCATGGCAACCCACTCCAGTATTCTTGCCCGGAGAATCCCATGGACAGAGGGGCCTGGCAGGCAAAGTGTTGGGCATGACTGAAGCAACTTAGCACATTAATAAATTGAGAAAGGCAATTTTGTGTATTGGATGCCCATTACTCATCATCTCAATAAAAAACCCAAATGACTCATTTTCTTCTCAGTGTGATGGGAAAAAGCTACACTTCTGAATTGAGTCTTAGCAGTAGTCGTCCTGAATTATCACATTGCCTCACAGAAGTAAAGGGCTAGGGGAATGACCAGTGGGTTTAAATTATTTCCAGACCTCATTGTAAAGTGCTGTGAACGCTAAATAATAAATAACAGCGTTACACTATCCCAAAAATCTGATGAAACTTTGTAATGGTTTTCACTTAGTCTTGTGTTTAATTTAGTTATACTATTCTGTACATTTACAGAAAAATTGGTTATTGTATATTCTATGATTTGAGATGTTTGACAGATCTGAATTATTTTAATCTTCAGATCATCAATATACATAAACTTTAATCTACCTCTGAAATTCCTTTGAGATAATATGAATTCCCTTCCCTGATGTTATTAGAGTTATCATTCTTAAAAGCAAGTTGAATAACTGCCTTCTTCCTTTCTTTCTTTCTTTTTTTTTTGTAAAACAATCTTTCTGTGTTCCTTTATTGTCTGGGGTGGGATCCAGTGTTTCATGGTTTGGGCTCTGCTGTCTCTTCATGGTTGACCGTTTCCCCAGGTGTTTTCTCTTGTTAACCTTTCTTCAGTCCCTATATTTTCCTGCATGCATTCTGACTTGTCTAAAGTCCCTGTATTTTCCTGCATGCATTCTGACTTGTCTAAAGTCCCTGTATTTTCCTGCATGCATTCTGACTTGTCTAACGTCCATGGCTTTGCACAGGTGATTTGTTCACTTATCTTGCTTTACTTCTTGGGAAACTCCCAGTGGTCCTTTGAAACCTCTCAGGTAGCACCCTCTCTCTGAAGACTTCCTTTATGCTGACCTCCATTCACTGCTGCTCACCTGACAGAGGAGCAGAATCTGTCTGTGTTCACATATTAACCGGCAGTGTTGATCTGAATGCATTAACATGGTTTATTTACAGAACTGTATCCTTCTTTAAAGTGGAATGCTGCTTGAACACAAGGACAGGGTCTTCGCTGTCCTTACTTATAGCCTCTTCTGCAACCTTTTGACTCCAGCCTCTGCTGTGAAGGCTCTGTGCAGTTGTGACCCCCTGGGTCCTTGCTCCACCTGCCCCACACAATTCTTGCTTTCTGACCTGGGGCTTTCCTGAGGCTGTTGTTTCCAGAGGCCCAGTTACTACTCTGCCCTATGCACACCCAGGAAGTGGGAGTAAACTAAACCCCTTGGGGCAGTGCTGGGTGTTGGAGGATAAATAATGCTCACATCCCATACTACTCAGGGAGACATCAAGGGCTCATTCTTCTAGGCAGTGCAAAGCATCTCAGGGCTCTGGAGCTATAGCTGCCCATTTGAGTGACTAGTTCAGTGAAGTGGCTTTGGATCAGCTCAGCTTCCCTTCTTTCCCTGTTTAAATCTGCCTATTCCTCTACTCCTGTTCCTTGGAATCACATCCCAGGGTAGAAGATCTTGTCTCAGGCTCCGCTTTTGGGGAGAACCTAAACTAAAACAGAGCCCTTATTTAAAACCAGCTTCTCTATGTTACATTTTTCTAGATTGAGAGATGTTTGGAAACTATTTGCAAGTCTCAAAAAGTAACCCCTAAATAAAGATGGTACAGAATACAAGTAAATAAGATAGCATCCACTGCATAATAATGCTGCAATGAATGAAATGTTTTGGGACTAGGCATTTTTATTCCATCAGTCAGGAGATGGACTCAGACAATTGCTCAGTTTTATAAAAAAATAATTCTCCATAATTTTACAGCTGTGTCTTAAGTTGTAACTGAGTAGTGATGTTCTGATCACTGCTTTATAGATGATGAGGCCCTGACACAGCAGCTTTCACTGAGCAAGTGGTGAGGCCCTAGAAGACTTATGTCTTTTCCATAAAAGATCAGTGCAAGGAGCCCGGGTGTGAAATCCTGTACATAGACCAGTGGGCCAGATAGCTTGCTCTGATGTGCATGACTCTGTGTGTGTGCATGCACACACATGTATGTATGTGTATTTGTTTCTTTTTTAAAACACACAAATGGGTTCCAATCTAATGATCTTAAGCATTGCAATCCTTGGATTATGTATAAAAAATGACAAGTTTTGAAAATGAAAAGTATTGGGTAGTGAAATTGGCATCTAGAAACCTATGCAATTCAAAGGTTTAAATCACAGGATTTTAGGATCTTTTATAGCTAGGGAAAAAAAAAGTCATTCAGGGCAGATGGTTAGTAACAGAACCCAGGCCAGAACCTCGGCCTGGGGAGCCGCCTTCTCATGGTGCTTCTGTTACACCACACTGCCTTCTCTTGATGATCCTTCCTTTAAAGCAGAGGTTGGCAGACTTTCTCTGTAAAGGTCCAGATAGTAAGTAAGCTAGGTCTTGCAGGCTTATGGCTGTGCTACAGCTGCCCAGTTTTTGTGTGAGAGCAGCCGTAGAGGATGCTGCCGTGAATGAGCATGGCTGGGTTCCAGGGCAGCTTGAGTTACAAACCCCAGGGGTAGGCCTGATTTGTCCCTGTTTTACAGTGTTCGTGTCATGGTAGTTTCTGCCTGATGGTCACCAAAAGGCTACTGAGTCCTAGAGGATGAAAGCCACTGCCCTCCCCCAGCCTGTTGGTGAGCTGGGCTGTTGCATCTGCGCCCACACACGACTGGGCTTCCGTCCAGGTCAGGGTCTGGTCGGACTCTGAGCCAGCAGCTGAGAAGTGAGCCTGGCACCCGCAGCACTCTGGTTTCCAGAAGGAATCACAAATCCCCTTCCTGTGCAGATAAAGGAACAATTGTACCACAGGAGAACTTACTGGAAAGTAACGCAGGGTCACCAGGAAGGAAAAGGAATTCACTCCTTGGTCACAGTCCTTCGTCTGGGTTGGGAGTCGCTCAGACTTGGAAAGGTCAGTGAGGATGCATGTCTGATTTTGGCAGACCTCCAGGGCTCTGCACTCACGGCATGAAGCACTGTGCTTGGCTGATTTCTGTGCCGCTTCCTTTGGCTGCTCCAGTGACCCCGTCCTCTTCACAGTCAGGTATATAATTCCCTCCACTGTTTCACCACTACCCCCACCCTAGACTTATCATCTGCCAGTGCTAAGCTTTTCTTCCTGTTCATCAAAATCTCCAGTAGACAAAGATTGTCTCCTCTCAGTTTCATCTTCCACAAAACTTGACAGCTTGGCTTGTGAGTCCCAGGTCTGAGGACCTACAGGACAAATGTCTTTCCACAGAAGGTCAATGAAAGAAGCATGGATTAAACCCTATGCTTATGTCAGCGAACTGGACGACTGTTTCAGTTCGTGTGCATGTGTGTGTGTGTGTTCACATGTGTGCCTGTGTGTACATGTGTGTGTGTATCTGAGTTTGACCTTTCAGTCAGGAGCTCAGCTTCCCTTTGGGCCACTCTGAGCAGGAAAGATCCTTTGGTAGCTTGGTAAGATCCTTCGGTAGCTCTTGGCTGGACTCATGAGTGGCTTCCCCAACCATCATTCTCAAGTCTTCACTCCTCTCTCGGCTTTCACCCTGTGAATTCATACAGTGGTCTTACAGGTGGGATGATGCTTTCAATGGATTTAATCATCTCGTCATGAAAAGAGTACATGCATCACTTGTTTTGATGATCAATGGGTCAGAACTGCTGCTGGGCATAAGCTCCTAATGGATGTCTAAATGCCCGGGCCTGAAATGACTTCGGAAGACAAGGGGCATTACTGGCAGCTCTCCAAGTGGCACCTAGGCCCTGGGGAAAGGGTCGCTGATAGTTCTGTGAGAGGAAGCAGAAACAGAGAGAAAGGAAGAAAGGAAGGAATAATTCATAAGCAACCAATTCCTTTAGCACCTGGCTGTGGTTCCTACTGCCGTGAGAAGAATACCAATGGCTTCAGTATTCCATTGTTTGTTTCTGGGAAGCATTTGCTTACTGTGCGGAGCGGCCTGGGTCTCAGACTGGCAACAGGGCAGAAAATGTGGTCAATATGAAAGGAAAACTCCAGCCAAAACGCTTTACGTCACATTAGCTTTCCCTTTATGGCTCACTTTGAAATTCTTTTTGCTAAATCTCTCGTTGATTTCTAGCTGCACTCCTTTCCTCTGAAGAGTGGTGTATTCTTAAAGGTGCAAGTTCTGTTCTCCTCACATTATTGCTATTTTGTTAGTTTCTTTAACGGCCTACTTTGTTTTGGTGTAATCTTTTTCATCCTTAGTAACAAATGCTGAGGAATGATTAAGGAATACAAATGAAAAAACAGCTCACAAAACAGAAGCGAGAAAAGGTGAGGGAAGAGATAGAACACTGAGAGGATGAATGTGAAATGGCTCATCGCCACAAGGTGGCGCTATTAAAACACCTCATTTTAAAGTCGAAAGAAGGTTGCAAGTAAAGAAGGAAAACAAACTTTCACAAAGAAAATGCTTAGTATCAAAGGGGCGAAGTGTGTATGTGATGCTTATTTGTGTGTATATGTGTGTGTATTAAAGCTGTAATCATTTGAAGAAGAGTAGATGTTATGGGGAGCAGTGATAGAATTGTGTTTGTTTTTTTGAGGGAAGTGTTTCACAGCTAACTCTTGTAATTCAAATATTAAATATTTTTTATTAGATACGCAATACATTTAATTCCAATCAGATCTTTCCTGGAAACTTCTGAAATGTGGCACTGTAGACACCAGAATGACGGGTTACGCTTACCATTCCTTAATCCATTTTCATTCTACTCAGAGAGCTTGCACACTAAAGGCATTTATTTGGAAATAGCTGTGCTCCATTAGGGCACACATGAAGCCTGCAGGGTCTCAAATGTTCTTGACTGCTTTGGAAACTTGGCGTGTGGAAAGTTGGTAGATGAATACTCAGAAAATAATTCTTCACTTTAAAACATCTGTTATGTGACTCCCTTGGTGCCAGTACCATTGTCGTTAAAAGTGAACATTTTTGTGTTTGCCTGTTCTGTGTATGCATGGAGTATCCATTTACTGATGGACAGAAAGATAAAAAGCTGATGTTTTTCAAGTTTGTACATTGAAGGTGGGGTATTGATATAATGGTACAGATAATCTTTCTTGAAGGAAGGCTGGAGAGGCCAGGGATCTAATGTAAGTAAGTAGAAGCACCCAGAACTTTACACTGATGCTCCTTTATTTTGTCTCCATAGCAACCCTCTGAATCAGATGATGTTAATATCTTCATTCTCAAAGAGAGGCTCTAAGAAGTTAAATAACCTGTCAACAGTCACAAAGCTACTGTGTGGCAGAATCAAGAGGTAAGCCCAGAAATTATTCATGGGAGAACAGTGCAAGGATGTGAAAGGGAAAAAGGGTCTGCGTTGTCTTGCAATTTGTATTTAGATAAAACCTGGGAAAATGATATAGGTCTCTCTGAAAGGAACAGACCTGTTCTGTTCTAATGCCTGCTTCCCATACAAGCAGATGAGGGATGCATATATTGTAATATGTACACATTACATATATTGTAACACACACACATTTTTTCTGAGTCTTTTATATACATTTTCATCAACTTCTATGTCAGCATAACTATAACGTTTTCCACCATTCACAAAGCAGGAGGCCTGGAAAAACTGAATTTTTGCTATAACTAGGGAAAATAGTCTAAGTTGTAGCTGTGGTGTCTCTGAGATAATTCATGCTACAGAGACATTGACCTAACTGGAAAGTCAATTCGTCATATAGAAATCAAAAAAAAAGAAAAAGAAATCAACTGGTTCCTGCTTAGGGAAAAGTATGTTAATTAGAATATAAAACTCTAAGGACAGTGATATTATCATACTGGTGGAGTGTTAGCCTTTAGAAATATTTTTTAAAAAAAGCTTTTTATTATTTTGAAGTGTATGGAAGAACTGTATATCAATTATTAGACTTCATGATTGAACTGTAGGGTAGTAATGTTTAGCATTTATTTTGCAGAGGTGCCTCTGGGTCCATCTGGGAAGTTGTATGGAGGGAAATGTTATATGTAAAGGTGCTGATGGTGTGTGTAGAGGAGTGTAGCAGGAGATATGGGTTTTAGTCATTCACTTCAGTTTATTCTGAGGCAGCTGGGCTTTTTCTGACATATACAGTGCTTTTGCACACGTGGAATATTCAGTTTTGATGTCAAGTCCCATAATATATCAAGGATCTAAGAGATTTATTTAGGACAGTTTTTCCTGCAGTCATAGTTAACATATTCAGATATTTTGATGCTTTTTTAAAAATGAGAAAATATCCCCTGTGTCCTATGGCTGTCACTATTGGATGTGACATAATATTTGAGAAGAAAAGTCATTGTAGATTTTAAAGAGATGCATCGCAAGGGAATCAAGTTCCTAATTTTATTCATGTAGAAAGGAAAGAATCTCATTCTGTGATGACAAATCTTGAACCAGCTGGAGGCTAATTATCATAGAAGTAAGAGCAACTAAGAAGCCTTCTGATGGAGGCAGAAGACCCAGGTTTATGCTGAAGTTTTTGATGTGTCCTCTGGTGCTCTGAAACATTGACAGGACCGCCATGGATTTCACTGTTTCTTTGCTCATTTGTTCAGAAGTATATGTTATGAAGGGCTCTCAAATGCCCACTGTAGCAATGCAAATCAGAAGACTCAGATCTGCTGCCAGCTGCCAGCCTTCTTTGTTTATGAGAAAGGTGTGCTGTTTACATTCTAGCCGATTAGTTATATTTTCAGGATAACATCTTTGGTAAAAGGGCCACCTGCTTGTTGTTGCAAACGCACTGTTGCCATTTGCCTGTTTTGCTAATGATTTGCTGCACTTGAAACATGGTGTGACTTGGTCTGGTTCCCGCTCCTGAGACCACGGCAAACACAGGCGGGTACCTGCTTGACTCTCCAAGGCTGCAGACGTTTCTTGGCATGTGCTGTGCAGCACACGCTGAACTTCCTGGGCCATCCCACACCCAGTCATTGGGCCCTCATTTGGAGGGCTTCAGGGAACTTTGTGGATTTGGGCTCAGGGTCAAGTGATCTGTTTCAGACTTTAGGAAACTTAGCTTAAGGAATATTAAAAGGGCTCATAAAGGATGTTTGGAGGGTTGGCTTGCAGTTGGTTTGTAAATGCGACTTCAGAAGCATATCTTGTCTTGCTATTTGATCACTTAATCAGTTATTTTCAACATGACATTTCCTTTTTTCTTAAAAAAAGTTTGTCCCTGACAGTAAAGCTTTGGCAAGAATGTAGTCTTCAGTGAATTCTGGAATATGCCTTTTGCTTTTCTTTTATTATGATGTCCCATCTCTCCTCAGTGTGGAGAAACAGCAGAGGACAAAGGGAAGTCTAGCATAAGTACATTCAGCATCAGAAGTCAAACTGAGATATTTGGATTCCAAGTTCAGAACACTGTTTTAGCATTATGAATAGTCAATCAAGTATTTAATAGTTAATCAATGAGGAC
This sequence comes from Madoqua kirkii, assembly GCA_006408675.1. NCBI lineage: Eukaryota > Metazoa > Chordata > Mammalia > Artiodactyla > Bovidae > Madoqua > Madoqua kirkii. The sequence goes on along the minus strand of SJYC01066008.1, from coordinate 25,228 downwards.
CTGAAATTGTGGCTTCACTTTTTAAAATTAATTTATTTGTTTTCATTGGAGGATAATTACTTTACAGTATTGTGGTGGTTTTTGCTATACATAGACATGAATCAGCCATGGGTACACACGTGTTCCTTCCCCCATCTTCCTTCCCACCCCATCCCTCCAGATTGTTCCAGAGCACTGGCTTTGAGTGCCCTGCTTCATGCATCGAACTTACCCTGGTCATCTGTTTTACATATGGTAATATACATGTTTCTATGCTATTCTTTCAAATCATCCCACCCTTGCCTTCTCCCACAGAGTCCAAAAGTCTGTTATTTATATGTGTGTTTCTTTTGCTGTCTTGTATATAGGATTCTCATTACCATCTTTCTAAATTCCATATACATGCATTAATATACTGTATTGGTGTTTCTCTTTCTGATTACCTCACTCTGTATAATAGGCTCTAGTCTTATCCACCTCATTAGAACTGACTCAAATGTGTTCTTTTTAACAGCTGAGTAATATTCCATTGTGCATATGTACCACAACTTTCTTATCCATTCATCTGCCAATTGACATCTAGGTTGCTTCCATGTCTTAGCTATTGTAAACAGTGCTGTAATGAACATTGGGATACCCATATATCTCTTTCAGTTCTCATTTCCTCAGTATGTATGCCCAGCAGTGGGATTATTGGGTCATATGGCAGTTCTGGTTTCATTTTTGAGATTCACATACACCAAAAACTAGGGAGCAACATCTGAGGGCACATTTATCATTAGCTTACTTATGCACAACCTCATTCCACAAAGGGAAGGAAGTGTTCTGCAACAATGACATGTACAATAAATAATGGCAAAAGTAAACTGGAGGAGCTGGAAGATCTAGATGAGGACAAAAGACTGATGCAAACTGAACTGAAGGACTTCAAGTGTGTTACATGAGGGCTCATCGGTTATTTCAGTCTGTTTTGCTCTGTGGCAGCAAGCCAAGCTGAATTCAAGTGTGAAAGGACCACAGACAGAAAAGAAGAAGCTTTCCCTGATAAAAATATCCTCTCAGTGCATAGAATATTCATCAACACTCAATTCACTGCACCCTAGAAAGTGAAACAATTTAATAGAGTTAATTTCCCTGTGTAGGAAACCAGCGTTTATTGTTAGAGGATGGGGCATGAAGCAGGCAACTTTGTTGGTGAAAGGAGGTCAAGTTGGGAGGTTAGCGCCCTGAGGCTGAGCCCAGAGTGGGTAATGCAAGGATCTTGGCCCAGGGAGGGTGGCAGCAGTATGCGAATGGGGAGCTCTGATGACAACTGTGACCTACACCACAGTTTTTCTTTTCTTCCTAGTATTGGTCCTAGTGTAATAAATTACAAAATAAAAGGAGGCAAAGGATTGCTTGTTAGAGAAATATGTACACTTAGTCCTAAGGAAAGAAAGCTGGCAAGGGACGCCCTCTTTCTACAGAGTAATTTGTTGGTCTTTAGTTATAACAGGGTGTTCTAATGAAGCCAAACCAAGGCATGTGAAGTGAAGAATTTAGGTTAGCCTGATCTTATTTCACAGTCTTTTGCAAACTTTCATGGGTCATATTGTGATGCAAGGCATTTATGTCTGCAGATGACCTTAGGTGCCCTCTCTGGGTGGCCTTGGCAGTGATTCAGCTGGCCTCCAGAGGCTCCCCTTGCCAGGGAGAGGGGCTGTAGGTCTGAGCTCAGCTTCTTACCTGAAGCATGGCCTTCCTCCTGAGTGGGGTGGCCTGCAGTCCTGCGTGGATCTCAGATCTCTGGATGCTGGGTGCTGGCTTGCCCTGACAATTTCAGTAGCCAGCTGGCATCTAAAGCCGCCTCTCCTCACACCAGGAGCCTGTCTGCTCTTCCTGTAACAGTGTCACCTTCTCCTGTGTGGCCTTATCAGAGGCAGGGAGGAAAGGGGCTTGGGGTCCTTGGCTGGGACGTAAGCCACGCTGCTTGTCTAGTAGGATGCCCTGGCCCCCTCGCCGTCGAGACAGAGGGTGACCTCACCTCCTCTAATGTGAGCCTAACTGTGCAAGCCTCCACTTCCCTCAACAAGGCCCTTTCTTTAACTTATATTCTGTGGCATTGCCCTCCCTCTAAGGTCCTTACAGACAGATCGCCATCCGTGAGACCCCTGTTTAGGACAGTTGTTATAGAGGTAATGAGTGATGGCCCTTATATCCTATGTTTAAATCAGGACTCAGAGGTCCTTCCAAAAACTTACAGCAAAATGGCATTTACTTCATGACTGAAGATCCTCTTGAGAGCAGGGTGAGCTCTCAACCTGGAGCTAACTGGCTCTTCTTAGGCATCGTTACAGCCTTAACGGTAAAATGCTTCCTCTATTTAAATTCTAATCTCAGCCCTGTTAATGTGCTGCTGTCTGTAGGGAAGTACTAAGCAGGCCATAAAATGAAGTGTTTATGATCAGATTTCATACTAACTCCTGAATGACAGATGCTGAGCACTATGGGTGGTCTCTTCAATGCAGTCAGCATCACTAATGATTATTTATCCATCTCAGACTGGGCGCTCTGCTCCACTGGCTGTGTGCTGAGTGGATCCTAGTGCTGGTAACAAATATGGGTTCTAATGTCATGGAAACAGCAAAGTCTTATACAAGTGGAAAGTCATCACTCAATTATTTTTCTTTTTATTGTTGTTAGAACATTAGTTAATTCAATTCTGTCCTCTGAATTGAACTTTAACTAGGATTAGTTTTATGACCGTGAAAGACATTGCTTATGAATGAGGGGAAATAGGGATTGAGTTGGTTTTTCACAAGTCTTTAAACTTTGTGCCTGACATAGCAGAACTTGTTTTTGTTTTCATTTTTAATTAACATAGTTTATTGTGTAGATTCAAATAGGTCACGAGTCCATAATATCCTATAAACAGAACATCTGCTTAAAATCAAAGGCTCCATTATGTGTTTAGCTCATTTATAGATACTGAGCACTGTCTACTATTTTCAGTATTAAGGAAGGATTTTATTAAGCTTTAGACAAAAATATTAAGTAAGATATAACACTGAGTGCTAATTAAGTTGAAGAGCCATGCAAAGACAGAATAATTCTAATAGACTGAGGATTATACATTATAGGAAGATTGGCTCTTTTTAGTTTTTTTTCTTGCTAGCTGCATTGAATTTTTATTGATCATTAATTATAGTCTTAAGTTCAAGACATGTGTGGTTCAATATTTTTAAATAAGATGAACATCTAGGAACCCACTGCCCATTCCCTAAACAAGGACATAACTGAAACTAACATCTACTCATATGGTTACTCTTTATAGTAAAGTAGCCTGTATTGCCTTTATTAGTTGCTTTCATTATTATTATCATACTTATGATTTTCTTGAGCTAAGCAACACTTGCAGATACATTTTAGAACTATATTGGCTATTCAGTTTTATACCCACAGACTATGTAAACTGCAGGTCACAGAAGATTAAACTAATACAAATCTGTATACTTTTGATCTGTCAAATGTTGTCATGCTTCTCTGGGGGTCCTCTATTTTCAGTTGCAACCTCAACTTCATGCTTAATGAGAGAATTGTACTCCCAGCAGATATCAACATCCCATGTTCCTAGGCTTCCTAACAGTTTAGTTCCCATCTTTAGTTGATTCCTTTGTTCATCCATTCATTTATTTGGAGAACATTTCTCGAGAACTGAGAACTGAGCTTGCCTCTAGGGTTTCAGATGCCAAGCTGGGGAGACAGAGTTGCAAAGAGATCACTATAACAGGAAGTGATGCTTCTGACAGAAGCTCTGTTTGGTCAAGAGGCCGAGGGCTGTGCTATCTGTCCTGGAAGGATTAGGAATGCCCAAGCAGCTCCTTTTTCATATGGAGAGGTTTTTGGATGAAGAGAAGTGGAGGTTTATGCAGCAGTGAATGAAGTTACTCTAATGGAGAACAAGAGAGAGCTGAGACGACTTTTTAGGCGCCTCCTGTTTCTCTGAAAGCCTGCAGGTCTTGTCAAGTTGTTTACACCTGTTCATAGCCAGAGAAAGAAAAAGTATGAAACTGTGCTGAGACCCCATCCCTTGGCGAGGGTTTATTCTGTAGGATACTACAGGAGCTACATTTTGTGGGCAAACGGAAAGATATGCTTCCAACTGTCTCAGAATGTGCAATGGGCAGATAGAAAGAGCAGCAAGCATATAATCGTGAGAAGTCTTTGTGGTTCTAACATATTTACTAACCCCACAGATAAAAATTGTATTGCAGTGTCAGTAATATTACAATGCTGGACCAGAAGTCATTGCCCTTCTATCATTTACACACCACTCAATTCTGTGTCTTTTCTGCAATACAAATACAAAGTGCATTTGGAAGTCCCCCAGAATCAAAGAGAATACAGTGTCTCTTGAGGTTTCTGCTTCATCTGCTTGTTAGAGATAATGGGAGGAGAGACCAGTGAATAAAGATTAGAAAAGTATCATTTGGGTGTACAGTCTACATAATGATGTCGTAGCAACAATCCTTTGTTTCTTACAGTAATCAAGTCAAAGGCTTATCCTAATGTGATTCTATAGCCAGACCAGACAGCAGATTTCTGTGGACCTGAGTCTCTCAATTAGATTTCTGTGGCTTTGCCACAGGAAGCCATCAGAGGTTAAAGACTTAATTTTTCTCAATGGTATGTCCTGAAGAAAAATTATCAGTACGCAGTTTTCTGAACTGCCTCTCTGTCTGGTAACATTGTATTTTCTCTGCTTTCTCCTACCATTGTCATTATGGTTCTTCATTGTTACAATCGTGATGAATGGGGTGGGGGGGCTGTTGTATTTGTTCTCACTTTCTAGAATTATCCTCTGGTTAGGAGAGTCTGCCCTGGGTCCAGAGAGCCATAGCTCATCTGGACTGGCCCGGAATCTGTGAAGAGCCCTCTGTGGTACTTACCCAGGTTGGGTTCACAGATTATACTTCTTCCCCTTCAGAAACTTTAGTCTTAAAGCCATCCCCGTCTCATGGTAAAGGAAGCTATTCAGAAGTTTTATTTAAACTTTCTCTTAGCAGATGGGCTGCTCTCATGGAATATACTGAAAATTATTTTCAGATTTCAAAGAGACCACCCAGTACTTAGTGGGCAAAGGTAAGACACAGCAAGGCAGTGAGCGATGAAGAGCAGGGCACGTCAGACTGACACTCTAAAGAGTTTAAAGGGTTCTTTTCATGCTGAAGCTTTCTGTTCTCAGGAGTATTAGAATAACTGCTTATTCGACTTCTTTCAACTCCATGGTGACCTCAGAAGGTGGAGATTTTGATACCCTGTACTTGCCAGTCCTTACCTTCAGGATCTGTGCCCTGGGAACAGACCATGATATATAATGATGCCGGTAGAAAGAGGCAGGGAGACCTAGAAACCCAAGAACTGGGTTCCATTGCTGCATCCTCCTTTGATTTTTAAAGTGAATGGGATTGGCTTTTTAAATTCATTTCACTTATACCAGTTTTTTCATTTAATAAAAGTATGGCAACTCGTGTTTACCTCTGACACCTTCTGGGACAAGGTGGGCAAAGCTGAAGAGAGTCCCTGTTCATCACCCCACACGTGATGGGGGCGATTATCCCTTTCCTTCCCTCTGAAGACACATATTCACAGAACAAAACCACTGAAAATCTTTTCTGAGTTATGATTTAATTAATAAATGCTTTATTAAGCTTTACTGACTTTCTTACAAATTCTCATTTACTCCTCATTACAACCCTACAATGTGGATAATGTTTTTATCATTCTGTTTTACAGACAAGAACACAGGGGCACAGAAAGGCTAAATAATTTGCCTGAGGTTTCACAGCTAGTAAGATGTGAAGAAATGCTCAAAGTCTCAGAATATTGCTTTCTTTAGGGTCTTTGGAGTCGTTGTTCTGTGTGGAATAGGGATTCAAGCTGAGTAGCATGCTCCAAAGTGCACATTTTGAGTCCCTGAGCTTCACATGCACTCCTGACTGGTGCTGGCTGGCCCGTCTCTTGAGAAAACATGCTGAATATGTTTTCCCAATATATACTTGAGCATATCCCCCAAACAACAGGAACCAAAATGCAAAACAACAGGCTCATACAGTCTCTTAGTAATAGCAATGTGTAATTTTGGTCCATTACTTTCCAGGCAGTATTTCAAGTAGAGTGAGCCCTAATCCTAAGTAGGGCCCTCATGATTCGGAAGGTGTCAGAAACTGAGATTACTGGCATTTTTGCTGACGCTTTCTAAGTTAGGAAACGTGTATCCATGGGCCTAATCCCTCAAGATATAAATAGAAGAGAAACAAAATGAAGTGATTTCTCTCTCAATTGTAAACTCCAAAGGAAAGCATAGAAAAATCAATGATGATGTTTAGATAGTCAAGGTCAAAGAATTCATTTCCTTTTTCAGAATGAACCACTTTTGCTGTGTCAGACTTTATAGCCTTGTATAATTTATTTACTCCCTTGATGTTGGAGGCACTTGGAAACTTAGTGAACTTACTCTAGGAAGTCATAATCACCAATTTATTTGAATTTTGGATCCTCCATTGGGGATTATGTTTAACGCTCCTTTTATAATTCCAGTGTACTATGTGACATCTCACTAATGAGGATTTTCTCCTAATGTGGCATTAAGATTAGAGACCCAAGCTATGTTGATTTGTAGCAAAATAAAAGTTTTTGTTGACTTGTTCAATTGTCCTTGTCTTTAATGCCATGTTCCAATTTAGGACAGGGGATAATTTGCTGAATGGTCTATTCCTTCTGAATCTCAGAAAGCTAATTGGAACAAAGACCCATCCTAGATAGTAGCATTCACTTTCTTTCTTTCTTTCTTTTTTTTTTTTTAATTTTCCCAATTTTAAAGTCTTGTTTAATACTGAGGCTCTCTGAGCACTAAATTCCATAGCTCCCCAGCTGTAACATAGATAAAGATTTTAGTTGGTGAGTAGAAGTAGCTCAAGAATGGACAAAGAGCTAACATATCTTGAGTTTGTGTGCCAGGAATTGTGCTAGTGCTTTATACATTTTTTCATTTAATTCTCAAACAAAACATATGAGGCAGTAACTAATCACTCCATTTTTATAACTAAAGAAAGCAATATTCTAAGGCTGAGTATTTTCCCCAAGAGCTCAAATTAGCTAAGGACTGAGGCTGAGAATGAGATATAGGTCTATCTGATTATAAAATGCGTGTTGCTTGCACCAACTGTTCACCATGATTCACAAGGCTGTAGGGTGTTCATTTATTCATTCAGTGCCCACAGTTTTACTGGGCGCCTGCTCTGTGCCAGGTATTCATCTAGTCCTTAGAGATGCAGTAGTGGTTAAGACAGGAATTATGACTCTTCTGAAACTTTGCCTTCAAGGTGGGAATGTGGGGAGATAAATTGAGGTGAAAAGATACACACTACACAAATAAATAATCAACATTTCATGGTAAATTGTTTTAGAAAAATAAAACTGAAGGATTCGATAAGAGAGTGATGGGATCTACTTTAAAGTGAATGGACAGGGAGAATCTTGTTGAGCTTGACGCTTAATGTGAGCTTCAGATGGTCAGCAGGAATGGTCATCTAGAAGAAGAGCTCCCAGGCAGAGGAAGAGCTTGCAGAAAGGCCCTGAAGAGGAGATGGTGGCGTGGGAAGCGGAAAGAAGGCGAGAGTGGTGGAGAGTGCTGAGAAAGAATGCGGTTGGAAAGGGACGTGGGGCCCAAATCCCATAGACCTTGTAGGCCCCAGTAAGGTACTTAGATTAGAGATGCCTGGGCTGGAGTGGCGTGAGGGGAGTGAGTTTAAGTAGGGATGTGATATGATTTGTTCATTTGTGAGATACAAAGAATGAATTAAAACAGGAACTGTGGAAGGCCAGTGACAAAATTATAATGACAGTAGCCCAGGTGAAGTTTGCTGGTGCCTTGACCAGTGGTGGTGGAGATGGGGAGAAGTAGACTGTTCAGGGATGCATCCGGGAGACAGAGTCTTTGGAACTAGCTGATGCCTTTATATACTAAGTTGAGCTACAAATAAAATAGGTGACTTAAAAAATTCAGGTATCATTGTCACATAAAATTATATTATTTTCAGATGTACAACATGATGATTTGAAATGATCACCACAGTAAGTCTAGTTAATATTCATCTCCACCACATATAGTGACAAGTGTCTTTTTTCTTGTGATAAGAACTTTCAAGATCTACTTTTAGTAAATTTCAAATATACAATACAGTATTATTAACTACAGTCACCACACTATACATTATATCCCCCCAAATTGTTTATTTTATAGCTATAACTTGTATTTTTCACCACCTTCACTGAAATGAATGACTTTTAAATGACAATTAGTATTTTTTGGCATCAACTTTACCCTTAAAAGAATGAGAATGGCTTGGAGTTCAGTTGTATAAATCTAAGTTTCATGATAGCCAATTGTTAAATGTAATTGGGAGAAGAGTCCATTCATATAATAGGATACGTTATAATATATGAAGAAAATAAATGCATTATTAAGAAAACTTGAATTAAATAGACATGTTTTGCTTGTTCCAGGAAGGAACAATTTAATCAAACTGTAAGGCTTCAGTTCTTTCCAATTATTCTAATGATATAACACAGTTCTAACCACAATCCCCCATTTTTCTGAAACTGAAGAGATACCTTTTAAATGCATTTGAATGAGTAAACAGTTGGTAATAATGAAGGGAAAACTGCCCTCTGAGACACTGATGTGGCTCATAAAGCTGTAATGATTAGAACAGATAATAATGGCATAGGAATCAGAAGAAAAAAAAAATAGCTTTTTATATAAGTAGAGATTTCACAAAAGGACTAATACAAATACCAAAAAAGAGTGTTCCATCGGCAGAACTAATTAAGGAAGAGCAACTAAAACATCAGTGAGATCTTATTATTTCTCTTTTAAAATAGGCAAAGATGATAAAATACCCAATGCTGGTAATGGTGGGGGAAGAGGATGATTTAATACATTTTTGACAGGAATGAAAATTCATACATTTCCCAAGGCAGTTTGGCCATATGTAAAAACTGTATATCTTTTTTCTAAGAATTTATCTCAGAGATCTAAGATGTGTGAAGAAGTCATCTATTAGATTATTTATCACAGCATTCTGTATAAGAACCAAAATGTCCAAAAGGAAGATTTATTACATACATTATGGTGTAGGAATAACAATGGAAAACAGTCATTAAATATGATAGAAGTGTTTTTATTGACATAAAAAGACCTCCACAATATATTTCAAATGAAAAACACAAAGCTTTTACAGCAGTATGTTAAGTATGATCTCTGTCTGATCTCTGTCTCATTTTTTTTAAAAAATTGGGGGTTTATTTGTTTGTTTATCAAGTTTGTTTATCAAGTTGTCTCTGAGTGTGGTGAAAATTGTTTTTGCTTTCCTTTTTACATATCTAATTTAGAAGCATTTCCATCATTAAAGTATTTTAAAGCATTGTAGCCAAGATCATGCTCTCTGATTCAACTGAACCTGTCCATATCCACTAAGTGTCCACTGATACTGGTTAGCTAATTAAATCTCAGGCTTTTTCTCATAAAATGCACATCACAATAATACCAAGCTGAAAGATGGTTGTGTTAAAGTAATGCCTTGAAAAGCGCATACCATATTTTTGTCAGAGTTAATGCACTTTACTTTTTACAGTTGGTATTTTATCAATAATGAAAACTGCTCTTTCAAAATAGAAAGGATTGATTCTACAATTCAATGAGAATTGAAAAAAATAAACATCAGCTCCTCTTCTTGGAGGGTCAAAACCAGTACATTTTATTTCTTATTTTTCACCTGTCCCTGACACGGTCTCTGGGTTGTGCAAGTCAGGTTGCCACCAGCCAGGGCAAAGCAGGCAGCGCTCCTTGCCAAGATTATAAACCCCCTGGACATTACTGTGTCTGGGTGCGATTGCTGAGGGTTCCACGTGCTCGCTAGTTTCAGTTGGTCAGCTGGGAAAGTACTTGATTTTAGAGGAGAAAAACAGACTAAGAATAGCACATGCAAACACCACTGAGTAGTCTTAATGCTTCCCTAAATGATGGGCAAACAAGATAGAGCATATTCAAGCAACAGAGAGCGCCTTGGAAAGTTTGGTTCAGTGCAAAGAGTTTGTGGTACAAACAGTGATTGTAATTCCTTCTGAAACAGGCTAGGAAGAGGGCGGGCGCCAGCCTGTGGATTGTTTATCATGAGAGGAGAGGTGTCTTTGTTCAGACCTGTGGTCATGGCATGCATGTTTCAAGAAATAATATTTTCTAAAGTGGAGCCTTTTCAGCTTTTGTTCGGCCTCACATACAGTTACATGGGGCTTAAGATGCAGAGGGAGGGTCAGTTGTGCCTCAGGTGAGTTGTCTGTTGTGCTTTTGATTCCTCACTCTTCTTTTCTTCCCTTGCTCACTTTCTTCTTTTTCCTTATCTGTGAAACACATTCATCCACTCCTATCAGTTTTTCATCGAGGAATGGGTAGATATCCCAGTTGTAAGGAGGCTTCATCCATGCTCATTAAATATTTTTGATATATTTAAACATATTAGTCCATCTGAAGACTACAGGCAGTAGGATGGTAGTAAGTTAGTCTCTCTTTGCCTAGTTAAGGAATATCACCAGCATTTTAAAGGGACTTTCCATCTAGTCCTTTATGCTGGAAGTTAAGAAAGTGGATAAATCCCAGGAACTGGCCAGTGCAGATTTTTTGTTTTTTTCCATTAGGCATTCATTTGAGTCACAAAAGAAGAGCTGGATTCAATAAGATATATGCAGGCTGACAAGTGGCTTATTTAACTTAATATGGAAAAATATAAAATAATGGGAACTAGGTCAAAAATGGCAAAAAGGATTAGGGCTTAAATAGAGACAGGCTTCCAGACAGTGAAGGGAAGAGGATCTGGCAGTAATAGTGTCTATAAAGGCCGGCCCATCAGCTTCGCGTCTGGCAGTAATTAGGAGGCTAAGGAACACCGCATGAATCTGCTGAGAACAGGATGGAAGGAGAAAGGGTTCTTGGGCTCTGTGGAGCGGCATGACTTTCTGGAGGAAGAGGAGAGCTTGCAGGAGATAGTCCTCCAAGGAGGAAACAGCAGGGGCGCCTCCTCTTTGGCTCTTTGTGGGTGCTTGACATGTGAGAGCAGATAGACTAGGGGGCGGAAGGAGTGGTGAACGGTGCGTGAGGTTTCCTCTGTGACCTGCTGGGATTCAGACACCTCCCGGCGCGATAGTATGCCCCCTGTGGGCCTCGTGGTCCACCCCTCGCTGCTGATTTCCACCCGTCTTCTTAAAACTAGACTCCTAGAAGGAGTCAGCTATTTAGTAGGGTCTTTCTTAGTTACGACACCTCGCTACTGAATCTTTCTCCCCGCCATCCTCCTGCCTCCCAGGGATGCCAAACACACACAGACATGACAGCCTTCTGGATTTCAGCACTGAGCTCTCTGAGACTTGCCAGTCTGTTCCGTTATTTAACCAGGACACATACCAGCTGGGTTTAAGAGTGCAGCTGGATGCCTTTCAAGGCTCATCTGAGCCTCAGCTGCGGTGTATTTTTTTGTGTGTTTGTCTACATCAGGGATGCCAGTTCATGCTGAGAAGCTGAGCAGGGATCCTTTTTCTTGCATTTACTCTGCAGAACACCATGTGCAAGGTGTTGTCCAGTCATCACTCCCAGACAGTTAGGACTGCTACCAACAACAGGGGAATGAACTGTGCAAGAAGAACCATAGGCTCAGAGAGACATGCAGAGCTCTGGAATTGGAATTAAAATGTGGCTCTCTTCTCCAGATTGAGACAAACACACTGTCCTAGGAAGAGAGGGAAAAGCACAGTCCAAATGGGGCCTTTGTTGAGTCAGTTCTCAGCAGGGGTGTGGCGAGGACCTAGGCCTCTAGGGGTATGAGAAGAGCTATCAAACAGCTGAGCTTAGCAAGATCCATACTAAGGAAGAGAAATGAACTATTGTGGGTCACCTGAGATGCCTTAGTGTCTGCTACCAGAGAGAACTTAGCATTTGTCTACATGTGTCTTATTTTTAGGACAATCAAGTTTACATGGCAGTGTGTCCTAGTGACTTCACATGACTCTTCGATACCCAGTTGTAGAACAATGGATATTGTAGTTTGGATATTTCTTTCATGTTTGCCTTTAGGATACTTCCTATCAATCAAGATATATTTACATAAGCTTAATTATCCCTTAGAAAACTAGAGTGAATTCACTCAGTCAGAAATAAGCTTTGCTTTGGGTATGGAGAAGTATAGCCATCAACAAAAGAAATATAAATTCTTGCCCTCAATGTTCATGCAGTCTTGTGGGTAATCAGGGAAAACACAAAATAGGGTATTCCATATGGGGAATAGGTATAGTTAAAGCTATGGTTTTTCTAGTAGTCACGTACGGATGTGACAGTTGGACCATAAAGAAAGCTGAGCGCCGAAGAATTGATGCTTTTGAACTGTGGTGTTGGAGAAAACTCTTGAGAGTCCCTTGGACAGCAAAGAGATCAAACCAGTCCATCCTAAAGGAAATCAGTCCTGAATATTCATTGGAAGGACTAATGTTGAAGCTGAAACTCCAATACTTTGGCCACCTGATGCGAAGAATTGACTCATTAGAAAAGACCCTGATGCTGGGAAAGATTGAAGGCATGAGGAGAAGGGGACGACAGAGGATGAGATGGTTGGATGGCATCACCGACTCAACAGATATGAGTCTGAGCAAGCTCCAGGAGTTGATGATGGACAGGGAAGCCTGGCATGCTGCAGTCCATGGGGTCACAAAGAGGCAGACATGAGTGAGCATCTGAACTGAACTGGATATAGGGTATGATAGATGGTGATAGGTACTACATAAAAATAAGACAAGAAGGACACGGGTGAGATATCCAAACATCTAGTAATACGCAAACATAATTTTGGATATCTGGGTGATTATTGTCTGTTATCTTGTATATACTCCATTTATATGAATAATATCCTTAGGTTTGTATAGTACAGTATAATTTTCAAAGTATTTTCATACCCACAGACTGGCCCTTTGCCAATTTCACAAAGATAAACAATTTGCTCTGGTCAGGCAAAGATTTGAAGTGTATTAAGTTTGGACTTTACAATACATTTAGGTAACTTAGTGGGGAAATGCTCCTTTGCATCTTTGAATGTCTTGCAGTGAACTGCATCGATCGTTCCTTCCTGAAACAGAAGAGTGAGACATCTCTCGAGTGGCCTAGTGGACTCTTGAGAAGGCCTGGAATGAGGAGGAGTCAGTCCAGGAGCTCCTGGACACAGGAGCATATTAGTGGTCTGTCACCCTGCCTTGGCTATTGGTGATGATAGTCCCACAGATCCTCCTCTGTCATGTACGTGGAGCATGTACGTGACTGAGAGCCCTTGCAGACCATCGCTGTCAGGTATGTAGGGACACTCCATGACCACTGTCACACCAAGGCCCTAGCATCTCATCTCCTACTTGGTATTCAGTCCTCCTTGTGGGTTTCACTTTCACATCAGTGTCATTTGCTCTAAATGAAGCTTATCCTCCATTGCCTGCGCCTTCTAAACGGGCTTCTCTTGAGCCTTAAGTCTTTGTGGATTCCTTAGATCTCCTTCCCATCCCCCAGCCTACTTAGAAATCTGCCCTTTCTTCTTGTCCTTTTTCCAGCCGCCTCTAGGCCAGTTCAGGACTTTTAAACTGAACAAATGTCTAAATAGTGGCAGTGGTCCTCTCTCTCCCATTTCCACTTCGACATTCTCCTCCGTTTCAGCCTCTCATTGTTTGTGAGCACCAACTTCATGCTCTAACAAGACCAACGTGAAAATCCCTTGCAGGTCCTGGGCTCCATGCACTTGGCTTGTCTCCCCTCCCACCAGTCTCCAGTGAGAAAAACCAGTCCCCTTTCTCCTGCCCTTTCTAAATCTGAGTCATCCATCAAGCTCTTGCTCAAAGTCAGCCTCTTCAAAGGTAGGGTTACCAGATAAAATACAGGACACCCAGTTCAACATGCATTTCAGGTGAATGGATGTTTGTTTACTATAAGTAATTTCGCAAATGTTGCATAGGAACTACTTACAAAAAAAAAATCATCGCTTACCTAAAAGTCAAATTTCACTGGGCATCCTGTATTTTAATTTGCTGATTATGGCAACTCTGCTCCAAGAAATCTTCTCTGGCCGCTCTGACTTCTGTACCTCCCAGAGCTCTGTGTTTGTGGAAAAGGCTTATAGCATTCATTCACAACCTTGAATCTTTTTACCTGAGGGTAGAAGGCAATGGCACCCCACTCCAGTACTCTTGCCTGGAAAATTCCATGGACAGAGGAGCCTGGTAGGCCGCAGTCCATGGGGTCGCTAAGGGTCGGACACGACTGAGCGACTTCACTTTCACTTTTCACTTTTATGCATTGGAGAAGGAAATGGCAACCCACTCCAGAATTCTTGCCTGGAGAATCCCAGGGACGGAGGAGCCTGGTGGGCTGCCATCTATGGGGTGGCACAGAGTTGGACACGACTGAAGTGATTTTGCAGCAGCAGAGTGTAAGTAGTAAGTTAAAAACTAGCAGGGTTTATATTCTGTATTTTAGTGACTACTGAAAACCTACTATGTGCCAGAAAGTGTGGGAGGCAATGTGGATGCAAAGATAAAAATAGTTCTGTCCTCAGAGATGCCTGATACAGCAGCAGCCCCGCCCTCACAGTTACAAGGCAGCATTTGGTGGCCCCTGTGCTTGCTAAGAGGCTTCCCTTGTGGCTCAGCTGGTAAAGAATCTGCCTGTGATATGAGAGACCTGGGTTCAATCCCTGGGTCGGGAAGATCCCCTGGAGAAGGGAAAGACTACCCACTCCAGTATTCTGACCTGGAGAATCCCTTGGACTATATAGTCCGTGGGTTGGCAAAGAGTCGGACACAACTGCTAAGGGCTGGGAAACCAGGTCTGGAAGGGTGATGGTTGGCAGGGGTGGGTTGCGGGATGTGAGCATGAGGGAGAGGCAGGAGGAAGGTCTTTCTGGGCAGAGAGAGAAAGGTGTGCAGAAGCCCAGCTGAGGGAGAGACATGGTTATGGCCAGCGAGTTGGAAGAACTTCATTGCTCAGGGGGAGTGTGTCGTGCAAGATAACACATGGTGTGTCTGGAGGCCTTGGTGGTTAAACATTTCTGAGCACATCGCTGAAGATGAGTTCCGAACGTGGACAAAAGCCAGGTCATGACGATTTTGTGTGTCATGCTTCGCAGGCTGAGCTTTATCCTGAAAGCTGTGGAAGACTGCGGAACCATTTAGAGGAGTGAAGAACTCAGATTTCCCTTCAGACTGAGAACTCGGAGTGGGGACTCGGGGGATCAGATCGGCAGCAGCGAGACTGATTCAGACGCGGCAGCAGTGGTTCAGGCTAGAGATGCTAAGCGTGATGGATGCGTGCAAAAGATGTGAAGGCATAAATCAGCAGGACCTTCGGCCACACCGGACATGAGCTGAGGGGGAGTAACGACCATTCATGGCACGGGCAGCCTCAGGGAAGGCGGAGGCTTCCAGTGAGGTAGAGGGGACCGGAAGTTAAGCAGTTTTGGTGTGGGGTGGGGGTTATGAAGCGGTCCATCAGAATGTGTTTGATCTCACATTTGGCCTTTTATTCCATTCGGTTGTATTTTGTAACTCATCTTTTCATGCGCTCTGTTCTCTCCCCAGGTGGACTCTGATCTTTCTGAGGTCCGGGACCTTATTGCCCCACCTGGGTGAGCCCGTGTGCCTTCAACTCAGGCCCACTCCCCGTGCGTTCACCTCCCACACAGGCCACGTGGCGCCCCACGCCTCCCCCGCCAGCAGCTGCAGCCAGCGTGTCTGCTCAGTTGAGCGTGGCAGGATCTTTGAGCTGGGACGCAAGTTCACCAGGGATGTGTTTCTCCTCAGAGGGAAGCTAAACACCCGAGCTAACCTTGCCCCTTTTGGGAGGGAGGCCCCCGTCTCCCAGTGGCAGCAGAGGCTTTGGGTCAGTAGGATGATGACCCGGTCCTGGGAGACCCTGCTGTCTCCTTGCAGAACCCTATAAATCCTTCCAAAGGGAGTAATTCCCTCAGGATCAAGAGGGCCCTCCGCATTCCTGAAACCGATGAAGGCAACATGGACAGGGATTTCTGAGAAAAGTAAATGTGGCGTGAGCATGATCCCTGGGTGTTACTATGCAGCAGAGGAGTCTTTCTTTTTTTCCTTTCCTCCACTGAATGGTGTTCTTTGCTCTCCAGTTAACTCACGCTCTGGATTCGGTCCAAGTACATTTTGTTTCTTGATTCCCAGCCAGGGTTCTCTCCGTTGTGGTGCATTCTCCGCTTTGCTCCCGTTCTCTCTTTTTATCGGCGTTTCAACTTTTCCGCGTGACCGAACCCATGCAGAGGCAAACCCCACCGGCTTAGGTGGGGCTTCCGCCCAGAGTGAGGCTGGAGGGACTCTGTGCATGGTGGCCCCTCACCCAGCCACAGCCCAAGCCGCAAGGAAGGTCTGCAAGCGGCTGAGGCAGAAAGCGTTTGAACTCTGCCCCTTGCCAAACGATTTCCAGATGTGTAAACTCTAGCCTCCCTCTGCTCTCTGACTGTAGCCCTGCCAGCACACATCTGCAGATTGCCAGTGCGCAGGAAACATGAAAGACAATCTTTCACAACATCTGCCCCGTTTCTCTCGTTCGCCCCTCTGTCCTCTCAGGCTGCCCTATATTTCATCTCCCCCACCTCCGCCCTTAAATAAATTCATTAAGGAATCACCGCACAGCTCTCCCTCTCCCACAGACGCCAGGTCATCTCTCCTCATCTCCCCATCCCCCCGATCCTATCCGAGGCTGTTCTTGTCTCTCTGGACACTCGACCAAAGCACCACCAGACTCATTAAAGAAGCATTTTGGACTTGCAGAGGGAGAAAAGAGCTGAGTTTTCTCCATGGGGCTGGTGCCAGCCCACAAGCTGTAAGGATGAGTTTGGCTATAAGGAAGACAGAGCAGGCCCTGGAGATAAACGCGCGAGTCTCCCTAGAGGGTTCGCTTGCTGCATAGCCTCGGGAAGAGGTGAGGTCTTCTTTCAGGGCAAAACTTTTCTCATGGACATTAAGTTTCTTGAAAGCAACAAAGCAGGTTCCTGTAAAGTTGGGAGTATGTATGTGCAAAGTGAGTTCCTGGCCTCCTCTCATATCCTGGGGAATGACATCCATCAAACAAGAGGAGAGAGGAAGACCTATTCTTAGTGTAGCTCAAAGTGGAAGAAAAGAGTCAGCAGTCCTTTTAGCAAAGTTGAACAGAATCTTGTTCCTGAGGCCCGCACTCTCACTAGGAAGACAATCTGATCAACCTGGGTAAGCTTGTCCTGCCTGATTTGAAGGACACATCGGAAAGAGGGCGGCATTTGCACTCGCTTTAGTAGGTCCAAGCACCTCAATCTCTGGATCAGATGAAGCCCGAAGGGATTTGCCCGCATTGTTTGCCACCACGGCCTCCCTATTTGAACAATTAAGAACATCAGCCTCATAACTTCAAATAGGGCTTAAAAAAAAAAGGAAGAGGTAAAGCTTGTTCTGGAATTCTTCTCCATCCACCCATGTCTTTCTATGCAGCTCCCCAAAGACGTTGAAACACCCCTGCAGCTACGGTAGCTCCGTCCTGAAGGAAGGACAGAATCTGTAGACTGCGCACACACATACACACACACCAGCTGCCATTACTCTGGCAACCTCTTAAGGCAATCTCTAAAATGGAAACTGTATTTCCAGGTAACACTGCAGATGATAAAAATGACCCTGACAGGTGAGTTATATCTGGGCTGGGAGGAGCTATGAAAGACTGCGCATTCCTGCTAAGGACACAGTTCTTGAGGCCTCCCTGGGTGTGGTGACTTTTATAGGTACCCCTGGAGGGAATGAAAGGCACGTCCAGGGAGTTGTTACAGGAGAGGCTCCTTTGAGGAGTGAAGGTATTCAGCCAGGTTAGCTCCCACACCTGCCAGTGTGGCTCTCACCCTCACACCTGAGCAAAAGCTAGTGCGGAAGGGCTGTGCAGGCTGACGCACAGACTTCCACCGAGGGAGACCCCTGGTGCCACTCTGCTGGTGACCTGTGGACCTGCCCTACACTGCTCTGAGCAGACCAGTGGCGGCCTGTGATTATCATGCAAGTGTCTAGGCAAGGCCAAGAAGATCCTCTGATGGGTGATAGGGTGTAACTGACTTCCTGTTACTGTGTGGCTCCCCTCGGGGTAACTACCTTTTACAGAAGCAAACTAGCAGGTGGAAAGCATACCTGGGGTGCCCCATGTGCTGCACATCACCCCTGGGGCTCATTTTGCCTTCAGCATTTTTCATTCCCCCTCAACTGACACCTGGGAAGAAAATGCTGCTGCTGCTGCTAAGTTACTTCAGACGTATCCGACTCTATGCGACCCCATAGACGGGAGCCCACCAAGCTCCCCCGTCTCTGGGATTCTCTAGGCAAGAACACTGGAGTGGGTTGCCATTTCCTTCTCCAATGCATAAAAGTGAAAAGTGAAAGGGAAGTCGCTCAGTCATTTCTGACTCTTAGTGAGCCCATGGACTGCAGCCTACCAGGCTCCTCTGTCCATGGGATTTTCCAGGCGAGAGTACTGGAGTAGGGTGCCATTGCCTTCTCCCAGGAAGAAAATGGGTGGTGTCTAATTTTGCTTTGTGTGTCCCTATCACCTACAGCTGTTAGAACTGTAAAAAGTCACATTGGCCTTCTACATGACCTTAAAGGCTCTAACGTCAAAATTCAGGGAGCTGATATTAGGGGTTTCCATTTTCTAAGTTTATCTGTCCCAATTATAGACTCAGTTACTGGAGAAATAAGTACGGGTTTCACTGTGACTTGGACCAGGTTGGGACTTTCATTTATCACCTGTCCTCTGTACTTTCTTCTCTAATCAGACAAATTTTAGTAACTGGCATTTATGATTTCTTATAGCAGCCTATGGTCGAAGCAACTCTGTGTTTCTCCAGTACATAGTACTCTGGTAAGTGTCCCTAGGTCACTTTGGAGAAAGACTGAGGGAAAGCTCATTGTTTACACTTGTGACAGACTGCCAGGGCTCTTCTTCAAGGAGATGCAACCTTACCTTCAGTCAGTGGGCACTGGGCCTATGAATGAACTTACCTGAGAGCCAGGCAGAGGGCCTTATTTTTTTTCCATCATAGCATCTAATGTCAGCTTTCTTTCCTCTAGCTCTTACGCTTTTATTTATTTATTTTTCTTATAGATAGAGCTCGAGAAACACTCTACTGCTGTCCATCCATGCTACCCCTTGGAATACCATGGTCTGTATCAGACATCATTACAGGCTAGGAGCAAAGCCCTGCCAGGTGGCACCTGTGTAAGGCTAATCAAGACTTGAGGCTCTGCTGCAGCAGTGGCTTGAGTATGAGGTGGGGGTTGAGAAGATTTGAAATAGGACACACATGTGTCTGATGCGCCCAGGCCTGGGCTCAGGCAGCATCTTTGCTGGCCCCAGGTGATTCCTACCTTCTGGCGTTGTGTAAGCCACTCCCCTTGCGCAAGTTCAGTTCAGTCGCTCAGTTGTGTCTGACTCTTTTCGACCCCACGGACTGCAGCATGCCAGGCTGCCAAGCTTCCCTGTCCATCACCAGCTTCTGGAGCTTACTCCATCCACCCATGTCTTTCTATGCAGCTCCCCAAAGACGTTGAAACACCCCTGCAGCTACGGTAGCTCCGTCCTGAAGGAAGGACAGAATCTGTAGACTGCGCACACACATACACACACACCAGCTGCCATTACTCTGGCAACCTCTTAAGGCAATCTCTAAAATGGAAACTGTATTTCCAGGTAACACTGCAGATGATAAAAATGACCCTGACAGGTGAGTTATATCTGGGCTGGGAGGAGCTATGAAAGACTGCGCATTCCTGCTAAGGACACAGTTCTTGAGGCCTCCCTGGGTGTGGTGACTTTTATAGGTACCCCTGGAGGGAATGAAAGGCACGTCCAGGGAGTTGTTACAGGAGAGGCTCCTTTGAGGAGTGAAGGTATTCAGCCAGGTCAGCTCCCACACCTGCCAGTGTGGCTCTCACCCTCACACCTGAGCAAAAGCTAGTGCGGAAGGGCTGTGCAGGCTGACGCACAGACTTCCACCGAGGGAGACCCCTGGTGCCACTCTGCTGGTGACCTGTGGACCTGCCCTACACTGCTCTGAGCAGACCAGTGGCGGCCTGTGATTATCATGCAAGTGTCTAGGCAAGGCCAAGAAGATCCTCTGATGGGTGATAGGGTGTAACTGACTTCCTGTTACTGTGTGGCTCCCCTCGGGGTAACTACCTTTTACAGAAGCAAACTAGCAGGTGGAAAGCATACCTGGGGTGCCCCATGTGCTGCACATCACCCCTGGGGCTCATTTTGCCTTCAGCATTTTTCATTCCCCCTCAACTGACACCTGGGAAGAAAATGCTGCTGCTGCTGCTAAGTTACTTCAGACGTATCCGACTCTATGCGACCCCATAGACGGGAGCCCACCAAGCTCCCCCGTCTCTGGGATTCTCTAGGCAAGAACACTGGAGTGGGTTGCCATTTCCTTCTCCAATGCATAAAAGTGAAAAGTGAAAGGGAAGTCGCTCAGTCATTTCTGACTCTTAGTGAGCCCATGGACTGCAGCCTACCAGGCTCCTCTGTCCATGGGATTTTCCAGGCGAGAGTACTGGAGTAGGGTGCCATTGCCTTCTCCCAGGAAGAAAATGGGTGGTGTCTAATTTTGCTTTGTGTGTCCCTATCACCTACAGCTGTTAGAACTGTAAAAAGTCACATTGGCCTTCTACATGACCTTAAAGGCTCTAACGTCAAAATTCAGGGAGCTGATATTAGGGGTTTCCATTTTCTAAGTTTATCTGTCCCAATTATAGACTCAGTTACTGGAGAAATAAGTACGGGTTTCACTGTGACTTGGACCAGGTTGGGACTTTCATTTATCACCTGTCCTCTGTACTTTCTTCTCTAATCAGACAAATTTTAGTAACTGGCATTTATGATTTCTTATAGCAGCCTATGGTCGAAGCAACTCTGTGTTTCTCCAGTACATAGTACTCTGGTAAGTGTCCCTAGGTCACTTTGGAGAAAGACTGAGGGAAAGCTCATTGTTTACACTTGTGACAGACTGCCAGGGCTCTTCTTCAAGGAGATGCAACCTTACCTTCAGTCAGTGGGCACTGGGCCTATGAATGAACTTACCTGAGAGCCAGGCAGAGGGCCTTATTTTTTTTCCATCATAGCATCTAATGTCAGCTTTCTTTCCTCTAGCTCTTACGCTTTTATTTATTTATTTTTCTTATAGATAGAGCTCGAGAAACACTCTACTGCTGTCCATCCATGCTACCCCTTGGAATACCATGGTCTGTATCAGACATCATTACAGGCTAGGAGCAAAGCCCTGCCAGGTGGCACCTGTGTAAGGCTAATCAAGACTTGAGGCTCTGCTGCAGCAGTGGCTTGAGTATGAGGTGGGGGTTGAGAAGATTTGAAATAGGACACACATGTGTCTGATGCGCCCAGGCCTGGGCTCAGGCAGCATCTTTGCTGGCCCCAGGTGATTCCTACCTTCTGGCGTTGTGTAAGCCACTCCCCTTGCGCAAGTTCAGTTCAGTCGCTCAGTTGTGTCTGACTCTTTTCGACCCCACGGACTGCAGCATGCCAGGCTGCCAAGCTTCCCTGTCCATCACCAGCTTCTGGAGCTTACTCAAACTCATGTCCATCAGGTCAGTGATGCCATCCAGCCATCTCATCCTCTGTTGTCCACTTCTCCTCCTGCCTTCAGTCTTTCCCAGCATCAGGATCTTTTCCAATGAGTCAGTTCTTCCAGTCAGGTGGCCAAAGTATTGGAGTTTCAGCTGCAGCATTAGTCCTTCCAATGAATATTCAGGACTAATTTCCTTTAGGATGGACTGGTTTGATCTCCTTGCAGTCCAAGGGACTCTTTAGAGTCTTTTCCAACACCACAGTTCAAAAGCATCAATTCTTCGGTGCTCAGCTTTCTTTATAGTCTAACTCTCACATCTGCATCCTGGCAATCTTGATTCCAGTTTATGCTTCTTCCAGCCTGGCCTTTCCCATAATGTACTCTGCATATCAGTTAAGTAAGCAGGCTGACAATATACAGCTTTAACGTACTCCTTTTCCTATTTGGAACTAGTCTGTTGTTCCATGTCCAGTTCTAACTGTTGCTTCTTGACCTGTATACAGATTTCTCAGGTCAGGTGATCTGGTATTCCCATCTCTTGAAGAATTTTCCACAGTTTGTTGTGATCCATACAGTCAAAGGCTTTGGTATAGTCAATAAAGCAGAAGTAGATGATTTTCTGGAACTCTCTCACTTTGCTACTGTGAGATGAGTGCAATTGTGCAGTAGTTTGTGTAAGTTGCTTCTAACCAAAGAAGATGCCAGTATGGAAGGGCTATCACTCCTAGGACTAGGTTACCAAAAGTGTTACTTCTGCCTTGCTGGAAAATTCTCTCTTTTGGCTTTGATGAAGCAAATTGCTATGTTGGGGAGACCCACATGGCAAGAACTGAGGGTTACCTCCAACCTACAGACAGAGAATAACTGAAGGTTGCGTTCCAACAGCCCCATGGGACTGACTCCTGCAACAACCTTGTAAGTAAGCTTGGATACAGCTCCTCCCCTGGTTGAGCTTTCACGTGAAGCCCTAGCCCTCTTTGATACTTGAACGCAGCCTCGTGAGAGGCATGAAGCACAAGTTCAGCTGAGCCTTGCCTGGACTCCTGACTCACAGAAGTTGTGAGCTAAATAAATGTGTATTATTTTAAGGTGCCAAATTTTATAGCATTTTAAAACTCTTTTATTTTATACTGGACTATAGTTGACTAACAATGTTGTATTAGTTTCAGGTTTACACAGTGATTCACTTATATGCATACTTATTCTTTTTCAAATTCTTTAGGTGGTTATATAATATTGATCAAAGTTCCCTGTACTATATAGTAGGTCCTTGTTGGCTATCCATTTTAATATAGCAGTGTGTACCTGTTGTTACTGGGATGACAATCTCAGTTTGCCTGTTCTAGTTTTGGCATTTTAAGGTTTTAAAATTTTTTTTTTAGAATTGAGAAATAATTGGTATATAACATTATATTAGTTTCAGGTGTACAACATAATGATTTGTTATTTGGATTCACTGCCAAATAATAACCACAATAACTCTAGTTAATATCCATTACCACACATAGTGTTTTTATTCTCATGATGAGAACTTTTAAGATCCTTTGTCATAGCAACTTTCAAATATGCAATACAGTATTATTAACTATAGTCACTATGCTGGACTTTGCATCCCCTCATGTATATTTTTATAGCTGAGAATTTGCATATTTTAGTTCCCTTTACCCATTTCTCCCCTCTTCCCAGTCTCCCACCTCTGGCAACCACCAATCTGTTATTTATATCTATGAGCTTGGTTTAGGTTTGTTTTCTAGATTCTGTGTGTTAGTGAGTTCTTACAATATTTCTTTCCTTATCTGACTTATTTCACATAGAAGTAGCATAATACTCCCGAGGCCCATCCATTTTGCTGCAAATAGCGAAGCTTCATTCTTTCTTTTGGCTGGATAATATTTCTGTGTGTGCGTGTGTGTCTGTGTGGCATTTTCTTTATCCCTTCATTCGCTGGTGGACACTTAGGTTGCTTCCTATTTTAAACAGTGTTGCAATGAATACGAGGATGCATATATCTTTTCAAATTAGTGTTTATGTTTTCTTCAGATAAATACCCAGAAGTAGAATTGCTGGGTCGTATGCTACTTCTATTTTTAAGTTTTTGATGATTTCTGTACTGTTTCCCAAAATGGCTGTACCAATTTATATTCCTACCAACAGTGCACAAGGGTTCCCTTTTCCCTGTGTTCTCACTAGCACTTATTACTTTTTGTCTTTTTGATAATAACCATTCCAATAGCTATAAGGTGATAGATATTTTACTGTGATTTTGATGTGCGTTTTCCTGATGGTTAGTGATGTTGAGCGTCTTTTTATGTACCTGTTGGCCATCTGTATGTCTTGTTTGGAAAAATATCTATTAGTATTTGGGTTTTCTGCTTATTTTAAAATTGGATTGTTTGCTTTCTTGCTGTTAAGTTGTATGAATTTCATATACAATAGTTTGAATATTGTATGAGGACATTTTGAATATACAATATCTTGAATATTAACCTCTTATCAGAAAGTTATGACCAACCTAGATAGCATACTCAAAAGCAGAGACATTACTTTGTCAACAAAGATCTGTCTAGTCAAGGCTATGGATGGTCATGTATGGATGTGAGAGTTAGACTGTGAAGAAAGTCGAGTGCCAAAGAATTGATGCTTTTGAACTGTGGTGTTGGAGAAGACTTGAGAGTCCCTTGGACCGCAAGGAGATCCAACCAGTCCATTCTGAAGGAGATCAGTCCTGGGTGTTCTTTGGAAGGACTGATGCTGAAACTCCAATACTTTGGCCACCTCATGTGAAGAGTTGACTCATTGGAAAAGACTCTGATGCTTGGAGGGATTGGGGGCAGGAGGAAAAGGGGACGACAGAGGATGAGATGGCTGGATGGCATCACCGACTTGATGGACGTGAATCTGAGTGAACTCCAGGAGTTGGTAATGGACAGGGAAACCTGGCGTGCTGCGATTCATGGGGTCACAGAGAGTCAGACAGGACTGAGCAACTGAACTGATCAGACATATAATTTGCAGATGTTTTCTCTTATTCAGTAGGTTGTCCTTTCATTGTGTCAATGATTTCCTTTTGCTGTGCAGAAACTTTTTGGTTTGATGCATTACCACTTATTTATTTTTGCTTTTGGTGTCAGATAAATCATTGCCAAGACCACTGACAGTCTTACTGAATATGTTCTCTAAATTTTAGGGCAGTTTGTTACTAGGATGACCAATAGTCTGAGTGTGCCTGAGATTGTTCTAGTTTGGGTACTGAAAATTATGAGTTTCAGTAAAATCCATAGTCCTGGACAAACCAAGATGACTAGTAGCTGTATTTGTGGTGTAGCAATAGATAATTAATACACTTTTGCATCTTCAATATATATTCCTGGAAGGGGATTTTTTTGAGGTCTAAATGTAAATTCATCTAGACTTGTTTTAGATATTTCCATATTCTCCTTTGTAGGGATTGTAGCATTTCATACTCCCATATGTAATATGAGTGCTTATTCCTCCATGCTCTCCTAACAGTTTGT
>SJYC01066007.1:0-25373 GCA_006408675.1 Madoqua kirkii | reverse complement strand
GTTGGAGAAGACTTGAGAGTCCCTTGGACCGCAAGGAGATCCAACCAGTCCATTCTGAAGGAGATCAGTCCTGGGTGTTCTTTGGAAGGACTGATGCTGAAACTCCAATACTTTGGCCACCTCATGTGAAGAGTTGACTCATTGGAAAAGACTCTGATGCTTGGAGGGATTGGGGGCAGGAGGAAAAGGGGACGACAGAGGATGAGATGGCTGGATGGCATCACCGACTTGATGGACGTGAATCTGAGTGAACTCCAGGAGTTGGTAATGGACAGGGAAACCTGGCGTGCTGCGATTCATGGGGTCACAGAGAGTCAGACAGGACTGAGCAACTGAACTGATCAGACATATAATTTGCAGATGTTTTCTCTTATTCAGTAGGTTGTCCTTTCATTGTGTCAATGATTTCCTTTTGCTGTGCAGAAACTTTTTGGTTTGATGCATTACCACTTGTTTATTTTTGCTTTTGGTGTCAGATAAATCATTGCCAAGACCACTGACAGTCTTACTGAATATGTTCTCTAAATTTTAGGGCAGTTTGTTACTAGGATGACCAATAGTCTGAGTGTGCCTGAGATTGTTCTAGTTTGGGTACTGAAAATTATGAGTTTCAGTAAAATCCATAGTCCTGGACAAACCAAGATGACTAGTAGCTGTATTTGTGGTGTAGCAATAGATAATTAATACACTTTTGCATCTTCAATATATATTCCTGGAAGGGGATTTTTTTGAGGTCTAAATGTAAATTCATCTAGACTTGTTTTAGATATTTCCATATTCTCCTTTGTAGGGATTGTAGCATTTCATACTCCCATATGTAATATGAGTGCTTATTCCTCCATGCTCTCCTAACAGTTTGTTCTGATCATTTTTTTGATAATTAAATTAATGTTTGATTATATGTGTAACTGTTCAGTTCATTCACTCAGTCGTGTCTGACTCTTTGCAACCCCATGAATCGCAGCACGCCAGGCCTCCCTGTTCATTACCAACTCCCAGAGTTTGCTCAGACTCACATCCATCAAGTCGGTGATGCCATCCAGCCATCTCATCCTCTGTCGTCCCTTTCTCCTCCTGTCCCCAATCCCTCCCAGCATCGGTCTTTTCCAATGAGTCAACTCTTTGCATGAGGTGGCCAAAGTACTAGAGTTTCAGCTTCAGCATCATTCCCTCTAAAGTAATCTCCTTCAGAATGGACTGGTTGGATCTCCTTGCAGTCCAAGGGACTCTCAAGAGTCTCTAAGCTGACTCAAATTAGAATTAAAAAGTACATTTAAACATTAACGCTTGTAGAATTAAAGTGCATGATTTATACTTTGTTTATTCCCACTCATTTCACTGAATTCTCAAAGGGAAACAAATGAACCTAACTGAATATAGTCAATCAATCATAGATTTATACAATGTACGTGTGTATCTGTTTGTTTGTTTGTGTCTATGTATGTCTTTCCAACCCCCCTCCCATATGACTTGATTTCCTGTAACTTGTTGATTAACCTTTCAATTTTGCTTTCAGTCTCTTGCTCCAACGTTAGAATTATCCCAAATGGCATGTTTAGCTTCAGTACTGGGAGATGTGATGTGGTGGAGGGAAGAAAAGATGGTGATTTGAGCGGACCCCCATATGATTGCTAGCAGATTTGGCAAATTCAGATGCCTATAAAGTCAGGCATTTAACTCAAGGGAATGAATATGGCTGGGTTAGGAAGCTGATGAGCTGGATAGCACGTGCCGTGTCTAAACAATCAACTCTAACAATCATGTGGCATGCAGAAATGCGGGCCCACTGTTGCCATCCCAGTTTTTCCAGATAAACTGAAATTGCAGTTTTAGAAAGATATTTAATTGTAATGTCTTAAAATTAAAAAAAGAAAATGAAAACAACCCACAATTTGCAGCAAAATCATGTCTATAGGCCAGCTTTGGCTTGTACGCTGCCAGCCTGGGCCTATGATATTGTGTGGAAGAAGGGGAAAATGAATCAACATTTACTGACCCTCTGTGGCTGTTGTTTTTCACCTGATCCTGGGATAAATGTAGTATCACCCTCATTTTCCTGATGAGGACATGGCAGCCCATGGAGGTTAAGTTCATTTAACCACAAAATAAGGTCATTTAACAGAATTGTGTCAGGCACCTGTGCAAGCCTTTACTTCCCACACCATCAAAGTAAAGTTGGTGCTCTCCACGGTGTGAATGATCTTTCAGTCTTCCCAGGTAAGGAAGCTGAAATTAGAGTGCAATTGAAGTGTTCCTCTCAATTTTGTTAACCAGAACAGACGCATTATGGTTACAGTTGTTTCAGAAGTGCCCATGGATACTGGACAGTGCACAGCGGAGCTTCACCTTGTGTGTGTACAGCGGCTTCCTTTCAATGGGAAGTGTGCCCAGAAAGAACCTTGAACTGGTTTAAACCTCTCTTTTAAGAAAAATAGCGGTGAAGGAAACAAAAGATTAGGTTAGGAGCCCAGTGTAGACAAGCGGCTCTGCCTTCTGCCCTGTGCCTGGCAGGACTTGTGATCTTGTTTATTATGCTTTCTGTTTATTGTCATCTTTCCCCAAACTGCTCCCCCCGGCAGCCTGGGAGGTGGTGTAAACGGAGGGTTTGTAAGGTGGTGTGAATGGGGCTCTTGTAAACACAAGTAAGGCCGAGGAGGTTCAGGCCCATAGGTGATCAGTCCTACGGGCTGCTGGTCCTCTTATAAAAGAACCTCCAGAGGTTATAAAACATTCTTATTCTTATTTAAATCACTTTTTAAATTCTAGGTATCTTTTTTATAAATTTGCTTTTAATCATTTCACTCAACAGTTTTCCCTATTAATTCTCCTTATTTGGGAGTTGAGTTTTTTTTTTTTTGAAAGATTTTAGAGTTTACATGTCTGTACCTGTTTTGCAGATTTAATTGTTTTTAATGATCAGAATAAAGTTGTCTGAATTTTTTAGAATCCATGTAAGTCAGCCAGCCTCTACAAAATGCAAAATTACATAGTTTAGCAAGAAACTGTTTTGGTGCTCTTTGAGTACACTATGTGTGTATTAAGTCATTTCTGTTGTGTCCGACTCTTTGAGACCCTATGGACTCTAGCCCGCCAGGCTCCTCTGTCCATGGGATTCTCCAGGCAAGAATACTGGAGTGAGTTGCTATGCCCTCCTCCAGGGGATCTTCCCCATCCATGGATCAAACTTGCATCTCTTATGCCTTGTGCATTGGCAGGTGGGTTCTTTACCACTAGTGCCACCTGGAAAGCCTCTTTGCATACACTCGGTATGCAAAGGGAATTAGTAATAGTAATTTGGCTTCTAAGGTAATTTTTTCCTGATTTGGAAACAAGTAACAGGGCTGGGTACTTTCTTCATGCAGTTTTGGGGACATAGAATGATGTGACTTATAAGTCTTTTGTTGGAAAAGAAAAAAAGCAAAGATTAGCAGATTAAAATAATAGGGATTTTTTTTTAAAATGAGATTGACACATTTGTCCTCAAGAGAGCTAAATCAGGGGAGAAAAATCAAGCTATCCACAACTTTTCATTTTTAACTTTCTACTTTTTAGTATCATTGAATAAAGCTAATTAGATCCTTATTGAATTCCAGTCAGTTAGGAATTGCTTCTGGCTTCTACTAATAAAGACTCAAAATAACAATGGCTTTACAATATAAGGCCCCTTTGCATTTCTTTCATGAGAAATAGAAGCAAGTAGCCTAGAACTAGTACAGCAGCTCCATGGTCCTTAGGAACTCAGGCTCCTTTCATCTTTTTTGCTTTCCTATCCTTAGTGCATGCCTTCTATGTTCAAGGTCACCTCACCGGCAAGAGATGGCTGCTGGAGCTCTGTCCACCACTTCTGCCTTGAAGACAACAGGAAGAAGGAAAGCAGGGTGGGTAAAGTTACTTGCATTTCAATTGAATCACCTTCTTTTGAAGACCTTTCTCTGCAGCTTTTGCCAATAATGTCTACTTAAATCTCACTGGCCGCCTGTATCTAAAAGGGATGTTTGGAAATGTGGTTTGTTTATTGCAGAGTCTAACTGTGTAGGTGTCTCTTACTAAGGACAAAGGGAGAATGGATATTGGGTGTGCAAGCAGCAGCTTGTACTGTAGTCCCTGTGGTTCTACTTCTTTCTCCAGGCAGTTCACCGCCAGATGTGATGGTGAGGGGTAGGGAACAATCGAAGCCACAGGGTACCTTGGTCAGTACAAACCAAGAAAAATTCACGTAGGGCCTGCTTCCTGTGGCTGAGTTGGGCATATGTATTCATGGCCTTATATTGTTGTTCAGTCAGTAAGCTGTGTCTGACTCCTTGTGACCCTATGGACTGCAGCACACCAGGCTCCTCTGTACTCCACAATCACCCATAGTTAGCTCAAATTCGTGTCCTGCCCTTACATTACCATGTCATTAAGATGTTTATATTCATTCCCTATAGCCTCTGTTGCAAAAGAAGGATCCAGCAAACTCAGTGGCTTAAAGCAACAGAAGCTTATTCTCTTCTAATTTGGGAGGCCAGAGCCCAAGATCAGATTCACCAAGCTGAAATCAAGATGACAGGGTTGTGTTCCTTCCAGCGGCTCATGGGGAAAACCCACTTCTTGCCTCTTCCAGCTGCTGGGGACTACGTCACTCCAATCATCACACACAGCATCTCCTCTGTCACATAGCTCCTTCCTTAGAAAGGCACATGTGATTGTGTTTAAGGCAGACCCAGATAATCCTCCTCTCAATATTAACTTAATCACACCTTTTCCCTTATAAGGTAATACTCCTTCTTTTGTATATTAGGTAGCATTCATAGGTTTGGAGGATTAGGATGTGGATGTATCTTGTTGGGCGACTATTCAGTCCATGCTGATGGTGGCGGTTTAGTCGCTCAGTCTTGTCCGACTCTGCGATCTCATGGACGGTAGTTTGCCAGGATCCTCTGTCCATGGAATTCTCCTGGCAAGAATACTGGAGTGGGTTGCCATTTCCTTCTCTGGAGGATCTTCCTGACCTAGGAATCGAACCTGGGTCTCTGCATTGCGGGCAGATTCTCTACCAACTGACCTATGAGGAAAGCCTCACTGTATGTAGTTTATATCCTAAATCATCTTCTTTGGCATCTATATAAATATTTTCTTTGCTGATAATCCAGTTTAGGATAGTTGGTTTTATTCCAGATATATGAAAACTTATATAAATATAACTTAAATCATACGAAGAGCCAGATATGTACCTTCTTTGTATCTTACAGATATCAACTAATGTTAAACTGACTTGTCACTTAATAGGACTTTGTGTTTTTGTTTTCTTTTTGTTTTTTTTGGTGCAAAAAAAAATACTTTTTCTCACTTTTTAAAAATTAAGGTTTATTGAGGTATCATTTACATACAGTAAAACCAGTATAAGAATATAGTTTAAGTATATAGTTCTGTAAGTTTTGAAAAACATATATAGTCATGTAATTCCACAAAAGTCAAGTTATAGATATTTTCAAAGCTCTTAGGAAAAGTTCTATTATGCCTCTTTATAATAAATTTTGCCCCTCCACCATACTCCCTGGAACAATGTCATAAAAATGGAATCCCATAGTATTTAGCCTTTTGTATCTCACTTCTTTCACTTAAAACACTGTTTTGAGATTCATCCATGTTTTGCATGTGTCAGTGGTCTGTTCCATTTTACTTTTGAGTAGTAGTCCAATTTATAGATGTACCATAATTTCTCTCTCTCCTAGTTGGCTTGTTTCCAGTTTTTGACAATGATTAAAGCGACTTCACTTTCACTTTTCACTTTCATGCATTGGAGAAGGCAATGGCAACCCACTGCAGTACTCTTGCCTGAAGAATCCCAGGGGCGGTGGAGCCTGGTGGGCTGCCACCTACGGGGTCGCACAGAGTTGGACATGACTGAAGCGGCTTAGCAGCAGCAGCAGCAGCAGCAAAGATGCTTTAAGCATTTTTTATAGTTTTTATGTGAATATCAATTCTAATTCCCTTTGCAAGGATACCTGGGAATTGGTATTGCTGGGTGGTGTGGAAATTTATGTTTAACTTTCTAAACAACTGCTGAAGAGTTTCCCAAAGTGTACCTGTTTATGCCCACTGGCAGTGTATGAGCGTGCCCAGTGCTCTGCATCCTCACTAGCCCATGGTAATGCCACCTTGTTTGTTTGTCTGTTTACATTCTAATAGGTTTATTGTGGTATCTCAGTGCAATTTCAGTGTCCATTTCCCTAATGACTAATAGTTTTGAGAGTCTGTCTGTTCCTGTTTGCCATCCACATCTCTTTGATGAAGTGTTTCTTCAAATCCTTTGCCCATTTTTAATTAAGGTTGTCTGTTTTCTTATTAAGCTTTGAGAGTTCTTTATGTGTTCTGGGTACCAGTCATCATCAGATATGCATTTTGTGCATATTTTCTCAAAGTATGCATTCTCATTTCATTTTCACAGCTGTCTTTTAAGCAGCAGCAACTTTTAATTTTGCTGGATTCCAGCTTGTATGCTCATTACAGAGCTACCTGGGAATGCACAGCTAACTACATCAGCTAAGCATACAGTTTGATTCTTATCTTTGCAAGTTACATAGGTAATAAAAATCAGTTTCTTGAATCAATCAATTCATTAATCAATGAGTGTTTGTGAGTCTCAGCTCTGCCACTTCCCATTTGTATGACCTTTGGCATCCTGCCACTTTGACTATAAAAGCAGAATGAGGAATTTAATAGTACTTAAAAATTTTTTTATTAGCATAGAGTTGATTTTACAATATTGTGTTAGTTTCTGCTGTACTGCAAAGTGTACCAATTATACATATACATATATCTTCTCTTTTTTTGATTCTTTTCCCATTTAGGTCATTACCAAGTATTCAGTAGAGTTTCCTATAGGTAGGTCCTTATAATAGTACTTTCAATAAATAGGTACAGTCATAATTGCTTCTTTGCTTTCATGTTGATACTTTTGATGATTTTTAAATGAAAAACAAAAGGTAAATATATCTTATAAAACATAAAATAGAATCCAAGCATATTGAGCCCTGCTGCATGACCAGTAATCTTCTAGGCCTTTGGAGAAAGAGGGATGTAAGGAATACATAGAATATAATTCTTGTAACTGCAGAACTATAAAAACTGGTGCTATTCTATCAATACACGTGGCATCACTACAGAAACCATGTGTCTAGGATTTCCTGGAACCATCCTCTCTTCCCCCTGCAAATTCTGTGTCAGACATCATGTCTCAACTTTTGGTTCAGAAATATATTAATCACAGACACAAAGCCTGTTTTACAGGAAAGTTCATAAGCCTCATGGAAACTACCAGGGTTTGGGATTACTTCTGTAATAATTATAATTGTTTTAGTTTTCAAAAAGGCAAAAGCTTGTGTGAATGTATGACTCCTTTGGCTTTTGAGGGGTATGTTTGTGGGTGTTTATATTTTAACCAATATAATCAACTAAACACAAAGGAATGCTTTGTCTGAAATGTTTTCTTTCTTTCTTTTTAATTTTTTTTTTTTACTTTCCAGAAACTTGATCCAGCCAAATAAAAATCTTAGCCAAAAATTTGTTCCCAAATTGATACTATCCTCTAGTCTAATTCTAAGAAATAAGAAATAGTTCCTGCTGAAGATAAAGAATCTTTATAAGATCTTTATCTTTAGCAAGAACTGGTATTTTCTTTTCCTTTAGAAAAGAAAGCATGTTCATAAAGAAAACATGAAAATACTATTTCTGCACTGTGACTGAGCAGGTCAGCAAGTGCAGCCCATTGAGGTCCAAACATGCAGGGATGGAAAGAGGAGCAGACACTCTGCTCGGTGATGCTGACTTCAGCCGAGGGCCTCTGCTGCCAAACCACAGGAACTGTGCATACCGTGTCTTCTCATACATAAGATTTTAAATTAGCACATCATTCAAAACATACTACTTGCACGTCAACCTCTTCTTGGTCATTTCGCGGTTAAACAACAAGCAGAGACCTCCTAAGCTGTGTTTCTAAGAGCCTGTTAATATGGCTGTGCCCAACATAAACATAAAATCAAACACAGGCATTTCTAGCCTCGGGGACTTCCACCTGGATTCTGAGGACTCCCTGAAGACAAGTCTGGAAATTGAATGGGGGAGCTGAAAGAAACTGGGCTCTTTCCCATCCCTGCTCACCCCTCCCCTTCTTTTTTCTCTTCCGCCACTGCGGGGTGCTCTGCGTCCTTTCCTAGGAAATCTGAAGATCCTAGGATGGGCCAGTGTTGAAGGCCACACACACCCCTACCCCACCACACAAAACTATACACTTCTCTGACCCTGCCCTAAGGCCAGTAGTAGTGGTAGGACCCAGAGTACCAAAGTGTTCTTTCTTGATGATTTACTGAGTAGATGAGGAATATGCCAGCTAACAAAAAAAACCACCCTGCTTAGGCCTAATCATTCCTGCTCTGATATTGGAAGTGGGGAGAACAGACGAAAGCTTGTGCTGAATCTAGTCTAGTGGTATGACTGCTCCGTCATTGCCAGGTTCTAGCATTCTTCCAACTGGATAACCTTCGGATGAACAGATTATCTAGGGAAGAAAAGAAACCGAAGTTTCCTTGCCTACCTCGCAGACGTTCTCGGCTGCAGAGATTTTCATCCTAAGTATGAGAAAAGGGTAGCAGAACTTTCCAGAGGCTTTGTGAAGGACACAGTCTCTGAGTCTTCTGCTCTAGTCTCCCACTAATTCCCTTATCGAAAATCAGGGCCCAAGTGAGCCGTGGTTTAGACAGAAAAGTGTCACATCCCTTCGGTAAGGGTAGGGGTACAGGTGGGAAAAAAAATCAAAAACAATTTTGATGGTGGACTTGATGACATCATGTGATCTCGTCCTGATTTGTGTGGATAGTCTTACTTGTTCTCTGTGTGAGTCAAGTTCAACTAGAGACCCAGAACCAGTAGGAGATAGATACTACAAGGAACTGGCTTGCATGACTGTTGAAGCTGGAATCCATGGGCAGATAGAGCTAAGAAATGAAGATCAAGAGCAGGTTGGAGCCCACAGGCACAGGCTGAAGCTGTTAGAGGGACAGAAGTGCCGGTGAGGGGAGAGCAGCTGGACACCCAGGCGCTACTGGTATGTGACTCAGGGAATGCCATGCTCTATTTAAAAGGCGTACTCTGGTTAAGTCAGGTCTATCAACATAATTTTGTTTAAAGGCAGTTGATTAAGGACCTTAATTTGAGCCATAAAACCCCTTCATAGCAGTGCCTAGACTAGTGTGTGAATAACTGGGAGAAGGTATGTGTTTACTGCAAAATGGCTGTTGCCATCCCTTCCATCCTTATAGTTTACCCCAGTCAGTCTAACATCCTGAAACCCATCATACCTTTCCTTCCCTCCCTCTCCTCCCTCCCTCCCTTCCTTCCTTTCTAAAGAGTTCCAGAACTCTTTTTCTTTAGGTCTTAGAATTCAAGCATTTCCGAGGTGCAGATTAGATTTTTAGAATGTTTTTTGCTGGAAAAACTAGGGCTGAAGCTAGAACCGTGTCAGCACGTGTCCACTCTGTCAGGTGCTTCTTTGGCTTCTTCCCCCATCTCAAGATGCCTCTTCATTCTCGGACTCAAGACACTCACTGGCTGTCCTATGTGCTACCCCCTCCTCAGGTTATTCCAGGCTGGGCGGTCCAGTCCAGGAGTATGGTAGGCAAAGATCTTTGTAACTGGAGAACCAATCACCAAGCACTCAAAGAATGACTTTAATATGGAAATCTCTACCCCTGCTAAATCTGTGCACAGAAGCAGCCACAACAAATGGGGCCGTAAACAATGCCAATTGTGCTGACTCCAGAGCCCACACAGATGCGGCAGCTTTGTAGATTCAGTTTAACAAAGGGATGAGTCAAACTTATTGTTGGCAAACAATGCTACATTGTCTTCCCTTCTCTCTCCCCCAAGTGGAGCAACATTCTGTGAGCTCTGGGAAGCACTGCATGCTTGGGTGTGAAGCTCTGTGGGACAGTCAGTGGAGAAACGCCAACTACCCCAAGATCCCGGATTGCCTGACGCTCAGCCTGGGCATTGTAAGAATAGGACAATATCAAATCCTTCAACCCCAGTGATGCTGGTCTGGGGCAGATCCTTTTATCAACAAGGCAAGTCCAGAGTTCTGGCCCCCGGGGTGTGTGTTTGGAATGTCTGATGGATTACACAGTCCACCACCACAAAACGGGGCGCATTGGCCTCTTTTCCCCTCCTCAGTGTTTAGCTGATGTAATTACACATTTATATGAGTACAGTCTGCTGTTTACCATGAGGTAATGGGGGGGCCCAAGGAACTTGAATGCAGGAGCTGAAAACACACGGATCATTGACTTTAATGGCTACACAGCCAGAGGAATCAGAATCCCATGACACAGCAGTTTCTCTCAGCCCTCAGCATCCAAGAGCAGTTTGATCTCTGGGTTCTCCTCCTTGGTGAAGGAATCTTTAATGGGGAAAACAGCCTCTTTCCTCCTGATGCCAGGTAGAAGCGCCCAGAATACTCTCTGCTCTTTATCTTTCCCTCAGTGATCTTAGAGAGAGATAGGCAACTTTTCTTTAAAGGCATGCCAAGTTGCTTCAGTCGTGTCCGACTCTTTGTGACCCCATGGACTGTAGCTTGCCAGGCTCCTCTGTCCATGGAGTTCTCCCAGCAAGAATACTGGAGTGAGTTGCTGTGCCCTCCTCCAGGGGACCTTCCTGACCTAGAGACTGAACCTGAGTTTCATGTCTCCTGCACTGGCAGGTGGTTTTTGTTTTTTTTTTTTAAACAGTAGTGCCACCTGCGAAGCCTTTTTTTTTTTTTAAAGGGCCAGATAGTAAGTATCTTAGACCCTGGGGACTATAAAGTCTCTGTTGCAACTACTCAACTCTGCTGTTGTAGTTTTAAAACTCAACCACAGACAATATGTAAAGGAACAAGCGGGGCCATGTTCCAATGAAACTTTATTTATGGACACCAAAGCATTTTAATTTTCATGTAATTTTTGCATGTGGTAAAATATTCTTTTGATTTAAATAAGTGAAAATCATTCGTGGCTTGTTGTTGTTGTTCAGTTGCTCAGTTATGTCCAACTCTTTGTGACCCTGTCCTTTACCAACTCCTGAAGCTTGCTCAAACTCATGTCCATTGAGTCAGTGATACCATCGAACTATTTCATTCTCTGTCGTCTCCTTTTCTTCCTGCCTTCAATCTTTCCCAGCATCAGGGTCTTTTCTAATGAGTTGG
This sequence comes from Madoqua kirkii, assembly GCA_006408675.1. Classification (NCBI taxonomy): domain Eukaryota; kingdom Metazoa; phylum Chordata; class Mammalia; order Artiodactyla; family Bovidae; genus Madoqua; species Madoqua kirkii. Next base: position 14,155 of record SJYC01066007.1, on the reverse strand, counting down.
TTCTTCACATCAGGTGGCAAAGATATTGGAGTTTCAGCATCAGTCCTTCTAATTAATATTCAGGATTATTTTCCTTTAGGATTGACTGGTTGGATCTCCTTGCAGTCTAAGGGCCTCTCAAGTCTTCTCCAGTATCATAGCTGGGCTTGGCCCACAGCTGGAGGTGTTGAATCTTGTCTCAGAGCATCTTCAGATGCCACTCATAATTTGGAAGGGGAGGCAGCTCTGGTGCTCCCTCCAGCCATAAGATCTGGCATTTGGTCCAAAACCCTAGACTTGCCCTGGGGTATCTCAGCCTTGGTTTTCTCATCTGCTCTCTGGTGCTGCTCCCAATTCCCTAGCAGCCTGATGCAGGAATAAATGAATGATGGAAAAGCCTGTAAAGAATCACGAATTCAAGTTCAAACATCCTTTTTATTTTGATTTCCATTTTTTCTCATGTTCACTGTGGTTTTGAAACACTTTCTTTCTTCTTAGCCACCTATGCCAAGGGTCTTTTGGTTTCGAGGATGGCAGCAGTTTTGATGAGATAAGCTTGTCACTTAGATTTTGAAGTGTGAAAAGTCACTGAATGTCAACACGCTGATGAGGCTGTGGGAGGCTCTGCTGGTGCTATTTCAGCCAGGTTAAGCGCCCAGTGGAGCCCACTTAAAAGCTTTGTCTTGTCCGTTTCTCTGAGTAGAAGAAAACCTTTCATCAGATGTCTTTTCACTTTAACTCTGATACATTGCTTTTGTAAAGCTTTAGATGAAAGAAATGGTTTTGAATATCTATGTGTCAGACTTGACTCTATCTTGAAAATATAATAATAAGTTCTTTGGATACCAAATTTAGGCCACAACTTGTAATTTTGCTTTCTTTAAGTCTGAACAAGTTTTTACCATACTTTTAATTTTTCCACCTCCTCTTAGAGGATTTCCGACCCCCCGACCTCAAATAAAAAGCCAATATATAAAGATAAGAAAAGTGGCCGTGGTCGCAGTGGCCACCTTTTCCCTCTGTCTGTATTAATTCTGCCTTTACAGAAGAGCTGGGTGATAAGCTTACAACACTTGGTCATCTGGCAGAGAAAGAATAGGACCACACCAGCGCTCGCCCCTCTGTAATTTTCTTTGGCAAAGGAAGACAGAAGGCAATAATTTTATTCGTTTAAATGCGCTAAGCCTTGGAAAGGATTTTGAAGTACAGTTTATAGTAAATTATATTGAAAATCACAGTGTCATTTTACACTCAAATGGCACATGGCCTCTGAAATGGTCAAAAGCTTTGCCAGCCACATACAGAACTTTAGCAAGCCACCAAGTCCTATCTGTCACCCTGTCAAGTTCAGACATTGGAGCAGAGTCCAAGGCCAGGCAGAGCTGCCCCCAGCCTCAGTGGCTCCAGAGAGATTCCTGCCCGTGGTGGGCTTTACCGTTTAAGGTTGTTCAGGGCCATTCTCCACACAAGGGAAGCAGCTTGTCTGGGCTCCATTCACAGGCGGAGCCCACCCTCGGGGCTGGGAAGCACTGTGCTGGAGGGCAACACGGTTTTTGGTTTTTCTTCGTGTTGATGAAGCATGCGCGGGGTTTGGAATTTCATAGCAGTAACTGACAGTTTGCTCTTCTTCAATTTCATTTTCATGAGCAAATGTGGAAGGACGGCTTCTGCAACAGTGACTGCCATAGGGACTTGGTGCAGGAACTGCAGCCCTCGGCTCACACTCCTGGTCTTTTCCACCACCAGCCATCCCTACCTGCGAGAGGCAGTTGCTATGTTTTTGCCTCTGCCCTATCTCTCCCCAACACGTTGCACGTGTGTGTGTGTGTGTTCATAATTTCCCATGTAAGACTAAGGGTGCTCATTCACAAACTACACAAAGTGTGACCACATCTCAATGTGCAAAAGACAGGAAAAGTGACCTTCAGAATAGCGAGGGCACCCTCGGATCCTTCAGCTCCAAGTCCCTGGTCTTCTCATTTGCTGGCCAAACGAAGAGTAATAAAGGTAACTGTCATTTCTCTTCCCTGCCCCACCTTCTGTCAAGAAATAGAATGATCAGTTCCACGGAAGATATGAGCAGCATTCACTGATTATATCAAATAGAGCTTGAGTGCCAACTATATGCTTGGTACTGAGTTAGAGATAAGTGATGAGAAGAAAAACACGATGGCACTAACCATGTCACTAAATAGCTGTGTGACCTTGGACATGTCACTAAAGTTCTCAGGGCCTCGGCTGCATCTCTCGTATCAGACCGTTTCTCTGATAGTTCAAGAAGTCAGTAAAAATGGGGGAAGGAAATGAATAGCTAGCTTAGGCATCAGTGGCAGAAAGGACTCCTGAAATGATGTTCTGTTTGGTGGCAGTGCTGTCCAGAGGGACAAGCGAGACAACGGTAGCCCAGACAGCAACCACCTGGACACAGGAAGGAGCAGGCATAGCGTTGTTAGGGGAGTTCATTACACATGGGTCATTTGTAGAAGGGGGAGGAGGAAGTTCTCTGCGGCTAATTGCCTTGGTCTGTGTCTCTTTACTGAACAGACTGAGGAATCTCAGTTCCTTTAAGTGGGTGTCCCTTGAGTTTTGGGGATTTAGAATGTGAGAGGAGTTGAAGAAAAGTGAAGGTCTTGAAGCCACTGAAAGCAACCTTGCTTTGATGTCTTGGTATGTCTTTGATGTCTTGATGTGTCTTTGATGTCTTCGTGTGTCAGTTTCCTCTCTACAAAGGGGGCTGATAGAACTCTTTCTGGGTGGGTAATGAGTTACACTTTTCCAAATAGCCTCATGCACATGCCTATTTCATTCCTCCAGAGAGCTAGATAGGAAAGCAGGTCTTGTTTGAATAAATCCTTTGATAATGGACTATCCTGTGAACAGTCCATCTGTGAGAAGCTTTTGGGCTAGAGCGCTAGTCTACATAAAATGTCTTTTCAATTGAGGTTTTAGGAGACCTTCAACTTTGAGGTCCTCCAAACTTAGAGCAGTTACGGTAGTGTTCTTTGTAAATGTCATGGTCCATACCAGTTTCCAGGTCAGCACAAAACATAACCTGGCCCTGCCTCTAAGAAGCAAGTCATTCTTTTTCTCATTACTGACACAATAAGCTCTTAGAATCCTTAATTGTTACTTGGGGGAGGGGTGGTTGGCTACACTGAGGTAGTATTTCCCAGGTGGTTGGCTTTGTAGTAGGGCACCTAGTGAATAAGCCTTTGATTCTTTCATCTAGTTGTTTCTAACCCTTCAGGATGAACATAAAAATGAAACAGCAGATTTTTTATTCTCCGCCTCAATAGAATTTTGAAGGGTTCTTGCTGTATTGTGCATCGAAAGCCTTCATTAACGATGCAAGCACTTCAGAAGGCAGGGAGTGACTCAGACACGTTCCAGAAATAGTACTGAGGAAAACTGCTTGTATGTAATTCTTTCTCAGAATGTCACACTGTGAATTCTTATCATCTCAGCAGAAACACATGGGGAAGATGGCATCTTCCGGGGCTGGCAGGGATGTCCGCATGCCCAGAGCTGTGTCATGCCTCGCAGGCCTCCAGGAGCCACTGGCAACTTGAGGGCAGCTGCCAACGCACAGTGGGGAAGTGAAATGTGAGGGGACGCCCATTGCATTCAGTGCATCTGATCCAAAGGGGTGACATTTTGATTTATTTTTTGTTAGTGTTACTTTGCTTCCACATACAGACTCTTCAGACTTATTAAAAATAATTGTGGTGAAATATATAGAACGTAAAATTTATCCTTTTAAAATATATAATTCAAAGACATTAAGTTCGCTCTCCGTGTTCTGTGACCATCATCATCCATCTTTTTCGTCTTTCCAAACTGAAACTCCTTACCCGTTATACAGAACCCCCATTCCCTGTCCTCCCAGTCCCTGACAACCACTGTTCTTTTATCTGTATGATTTTTTTATACTGTAGATAACCCACATAAGTGAAAGCATACAGTATTTGTCCTTTTGTGACTGGCTTACTTTAGCAAAAGGTCTTCGGGGTCATCCATGTTGTAGCATGTGTCAGATTTTTATTCCTTTCTATATGTAAATAATGTATTGATATATACATATCACACTTTGTTTATCCATTCATCTGTGGACGAACTGGGATTGCCTCTACACTTTGGCTCTCGTGAATAATGCCGCTTTAAACACTGGTGTTCTAGTCCCTGCTTTCAGTTGTTTGGGGTATATATCCAGAAGTGGAACTGCCAAAAAAGCACTGTTAAAAATGGGAAGGAAAGATCCTGAGGAGAGTAGGCAGTCATATAATTTACACTATCTACACACTAGAAGAAAAGGGGCAGTGGAAAATGACCCAGAACCCCGAACCTAGTGGAAGCAGTCACCCAGGCAAGGAGGGCAAGGTGGGAGGGCGGGTTTGGTCTTAAAGAAGATCGAGCTACTGGCGAATTGAGGATTGGATCTTGAAAGGCTCTCCTTCTTGGTGAGGTTGTAGCGGCTTAGAATGAGCTGTGAAAGCTAAGCCAGGGCCAGGACCTCCAGGGGGCACTCCAGTGCACCCCGTCAGGCAGGCAGGCAGAGGAACCATGCCAGCCCTTCTCTCCCTCTGCTGGTAAGGCCTCCCACGAGCAGTTCTGCGCTGTGCCCAGCGATGTTCAGCACCAAGATGCCTGCAGGTTCTCCCATGTGAGAAATGGGATGATCCAAGGTGTTCTGGCCTCCAAGCTGCTCTAGGGTGGTTAGGATAGGTGTATTTCCTGCAGATTCATGCATTCAAATGACCCTTGGGAGCCAAATCAGACATTGGGGTTTAACATATGGTTTCCCAAATGTGGGGGCCCCCGAAGCTGGCTCAGCTGTGTGTACCCTCTGGGCTGTGAAAGGCCTTTAGAGGAGAGGACAGATGAAATGAGCACAAGTAGGAGGTCACGGCAAAGTTTAGGATGGTCACCTTTGATGACCTGGAATGATCTGACCTGGCACCAGGGCCTTCCCTTCCTGGGTCAGGCCCAGCTAGTACCCCGAGGACCTGCATTTTTGTTCTATTCTGCCTCTCCCATTAAGCAATGACGATAGCACCCACAGATAATGACCAGTCTTGGAGAGATTTACATTCTGCATACTTGGTTAAAAACTTTTTTTATGCAACCAGTGTTCTACTTTTTCCTAGAATCTTTGCCTCTCTAAGGACTAGTCCTTGCTCTTGCAAAGTGAAGGGAGAAAGGGATCCAAAAAATATTGGTCCACAGTAACTTTCAGTTAGCATCGTTAGCCAAATGCTCTGAAGTTCTGTGAGAGCCCGCCCAAACTCCTGCTTCATTATCTAAAGGGGCCCTTCACAATAAAATAGCTGACATTTTGGGCCTGGATTTCAAGAGGATTTATTAGTCAGGGGCAAGCAGGGAGTTTGGCTCCATGACAACTTGGAACATTTGCCATTTATCTGGAAAGAACGACAGCACACGTTCTGAATAGAGAGTAAAGGGACAGAGTTCTGAGCTGAACACTAATGAGGATAAGATGAAAGTGCTTCAAAAAGATGTCCAGCCTACAGGTTGTGTGGTGGATGGTTTGAGTATGGAAGCTCACACCCAGGAGGCACTTGTCAGGGAAAAATGGGTTCTTAAATTAAGACTATCCAGGTAGCTCTCATCAGAACACTCTTTTCCCAGGCTTAAAAAAAATTGCATATAAAAGAAGGATGCACTTGTTTAATTGTCTAGATTCTCTTACATTTCGCCCCGCGGCCCCTTTAGAGTTGAACGGCAGTGGAAGACACTGATTTTTATGTAAGTGTGTTGGAACTGAGATATAAAAGAATATAAAGGGTAAAAAAACTTCGAATGATTTACAAAGCAGTGGAAAAATTCTGCTTTAGAAATCGAGGAAGGGGGAACTGGCTTTGGCTCTGCTGCAGCTCTGGCTATTCAAAACGAGAGATTATCTCACCCATTGGCCCTCTACTGCCTCATTTTATAATAGGGTAGGAAAAGTGGGAGGTGGCTGGATTAGATGTCCTTTGCTTATGATCCAGAGGGCTTCAGAATCTTGTGAACCCTCCAAGATAGGATAGTCGGCAGTGTGTTATATCTTGGTGCACATGGGCATTTTTCTGGGGAAGGCTCATTACTTTGGTGCTATTCCTTAAAGTGGTCCATAGCTTCTCAAATGTTACCAACTCCTGAACTGGATCCTTAAATACCCTAACAGTCTTTGAATATGCTGTTACACTTCTGTGATTCTAAAGTTATTCCGGTGTGCTCTGTGAGGGGCTGTGATTCCCTCAGTCTATTATGTTTCGTTGTAACATGAGAACATATTACAGTGTAGGTCCATGCTCTGGTACAGTCCTGTTTCCTGGCCTTGGCTGGGCTTTCTGGGGTAAGTAACTAAGAAGTAAGAAACGTGAGTCTTTGGCTTCTCTCGCCACTCCAGTTCCTGACTGTGCCTGTTCATCAGGCCCCTGAGGGTCTCAGACAGCCCCATTGTGAAGCCCAAGCAGGTCTTCCGCTCTCCATCTTGTCCCTACCACCCTTGCCGCAGCCCTCCACCCAGACATGCCCATGCGACATCCCTGTCTTCCCACAGTTGAGTCTAATTGAAAAGCTTGATGGGGAGTGATCTCTGGGTGGGCGAACCTTTCAGTGCCCTCTGGATGCCCTCTCCCTCTGGTAGACGAACATCTCTGCTGAATTATTAAGCTCTGCATGTGCAGAAGGATGCAGAGATGGAGGAATGTGTTCTTTTTGAAGGGAAAAGCTCCCGGGGTAGAATTTCATACTGGGAGAACTTGCCGAGAACACCCACAGAAGTGGCATCCCAGGCCATTCTGCCCACAAGCTTAAAACACACACACACACACACACACACACACACACAAATGAAATCAAAAGATCCTCTGTTTGACATACACAAAATTCACTGTTTCAAAACACTTTCAACGTGATTTCTGTTTTGTTAGATTTCTTGTTCCAAGGATTTTGCCCCGCCCAGCATGGGATTGCTGAATATTCTGAGAACTGTGTCTCCTGTCCTCAGAGTGACCTCAGTGTGATACATGGCACAGTGATGATCAGAGAGAATGGGCATCTTCACAGGAGTGGAGTTTAGGGCTGTTGAAGGGATATACCTCTGCCTTTATTACTAAGCTGTTCAACAGACATCATTAGCAGTTTAATTTCCCTTCAGTTGTGGGAATCCTAGAAATGGCACTTGGGATCATCCAGTTCTCAAAGGCTGAAAAGGCTGACAAAGAAGTTGCTAGGGCACTACTGTTAAAGGTTAGGTTGTATCTGCTCTGGACGATTTGGGAAAGTACCGGTGGGATCTCCGTGTGTTTTGTGAGTGTTTTGATCTTTTTTCTGAGGATAAATTCAGTCCAAAGCATTTAGAATTCTGAAAATCATCGAATTCCTTCTTTCTTTCTTTCTTTTTTTTTTTGATTTTAAACAGAAGTTGTTCTCATTTAAGACATACTCCATGCACAACTTTTTAAAAGGAAAATTATTTTCTGGATATTCAGTTTTACACTTGTTATCCTTAATGTGAATCCATATGACCCTACCATTCAACTCACTGTGTGGGATGGATTTCAGTGATTTTTTAAAGCTGGAAGAGTTTTATCATTTCCTTTCCATTAAGTGATTCTCTTTTACCAGCTTTGGTATTTTCCCTAGAATGTTTTAAGAAAGACATTGTATAGAAACTTTTCTGTTCACATCACATGTCATTAAAGCCCTGCTGTGGGATGAGGTTTGACTCTTGAACAGAAGTCTTTTGATAGCTCAAAATCTGATGTTCAGCAATTATTGCTTTTTGAGAACTCCAAGTACACCCAGCATTGCAGTTTTTGAAACAATCGTCTCTTTTCTCTGGTTCCTCATCTCACTTGGCTCCCACGGAGACATGAGACAGGCCCTCTGTTTCTGTTTAAGTAGAACAACTGACATTTATGGCCCAGCTGGAAGGAGAGAGGTGGGTTGACTGATTCAGGCTTTCATTTTTTTTCCAACTAAAAATGTGATATGAGTTTGTTATATGTTTATTTAATCTTAATTCAGGCTCCTCTATAAAAATCCTGGTGGGAGAAAGAACCCAAAGCCTCAACATATGTGTTGAACTTGGAATAAGAAACTTTAATCCTTGGAAAAATAGCATTGTGTCAACTGCAGATTGCAACTAATCGCAGTATATTCAGACAGTGGCAGAAGCATTCTATTTCCCATTTTAATATTTAGTTCATACAATCGTGCATTAATGTGAACTTTTGAGTACATATTTTCCCTAAATTTTCTTTAGGTCTATATTTATTTTATTTGACTGAAATCCTGGTGGCCTGTGTGAAGTGAGCCAGATGTTTTCCATCTGCAGAAGGTGCACCTGATGCGGCCTTAGCAGGTTTGCTGGTTGCCAGCTGTTAGCTGGTGTTCTCAGCATCAGTGTGCATTTTAACTGCAAAGAAAAAATGAAAGGCTCCATTTATTGGTAACTTATATGCTGTTCCCCGTGTTCCATGCTTCAGGCTCTTAGCTGATTTATTACTTAGATGACCTTATGAAGTGGGTCTTCTTACTAGCTAGCCTACTACTTTATTGAAGGTAAAGCCGCAGATCAGAGGAGATATATAACTTTTCCAAAGTCACAAAGATAGAAATTAGAAAGGAAAACTCAGGTGTTTGACTATAAATGATTATTATCTTATACTCTTTTGGCCCAAATGTCAGTTGGGCCTGTCCTGCTGGTTCAAATATGAATAAACAAGAAACTCACCACCATCCAAAAATGCAAGGAAAGTCCAGTAGCCTCTTGTGAGTTCCTGGGGATGTAGGCTTTTATTGGGAGGGGCAGTTCAGCTTCATGGTTAGGAGCACGGGCTATAGAAGGTATGATTAACCCCTCTGTGCCTCTCCTTCCTCCTTTGTAACATGGAGATAAGCACTTTGCAAGGTGGGTGTGAGGATTAAACTAGTTCATTCATGCTCAAACACAGTAACACTCCAGGCCTGATGATTACCATGGGTGTGACTTTTGGACTTGGGATCCTCTTTCTGCTCAATACATTCAGTCTATTGAGGACTCATCCTTGGTTTCCCAGGTCTTACTCCCATATCAACCTCATCATAGAACTCAGTCCTCTCAGTTTCTGTAAACCTACTATTTATCCAGACCCTTGAATGTGTGTTTAAGTAGGTTTTATCAAGGGCTCCGAGGGACTCAAAGGGGAATTTCCATTTTGAAAGGCATATAATCCTCAGTTGAATATTGGGTGCGCTTTTTCTTAAAAGTCCATGTTGTCCACATCATAGCTTTTATTGCTGTGTCTCCTGCTAATTCCTGTTCTCATAGCCTCACATGCTACTGTATGAAGATGAAACAGTTTTCTAAAGAGAATCCTGGAGCTGTTAAGGTAATTTCTTTTTTGACCCTGACATTGATTTTTAAGGGAGAGAAGCCTGTTTTGCTGATGATGGTATTCTTCTTTTTTTCTCCCTTTCTCCCTCCTAGTTTCCCTTTCTCCCCACTGCCTGCACAACTTCCCTGTTCCTAATCTAAGAAAAAGACTGAATTCACTGGTTAGGTATTTTCTAATATCAAGAACAATGTATGTGTTGAGATGCTACTTTTGTCCCTTTCCAGTTTTATTGAATTTTCCGAGAATCCTTCCTTTTTCTCCTAATTACCTCTTAGAATAGTTCATTGTTCACGCTCGCCTCCTAGCTCTCATAGATTGAGCGAGGAGCCCCTGGGGAGCTGTTATCCAGCATGTCGTCCCCTCTGCTATTCCCAGCGTGCAGTCTCCCATCCTGGCTCTGTGGTCTCTGGAGCAAGACAGCAGGTTAGGGTCAGTGCGCATCTCTAGATCATCCCCATCCCCTCAAGGGAGGAGCTCACTTCCTCAGGGAGCCAAGCCAGAAGGTGGTGAGTGGCTATAGGAGAGGAAAGCCTGGGGAGAAGAGAGGACATGACTGAAGCTGGACTGGTCAGCAGAAGTGTGGTTAACAGGAAGTAGATGTGTGTGTGTGTGTGCATACATACATGTGCACATAAATATGTATGCCATTATTTTTCTAATTACTGCATATAAAATAATTACGGTTAGGGGATTTGAAAAATGTGGAAAAAACCCAAAGCAGATAAATAAAAATATCCATAATTTCACCATCCAGAGAAATCTCTGCAAAACATTGCTACACTTGTCTTTGTATAACAACATACATGTTGCACATGTAACATATTTCAGATCAGAAATGACCTTATGCTAGCTCATTATAGATAACTCTATTTAGGCTAAATTAGAATCAGTGTGTTTTTTTTGCCTGATGCAGGAAACTTACTCACTGGCCTTCTCTGATCTTTGCAATGTTCTCAGCGTCTATGCTCCTTTCCAGTGAGCTCATTGTATAATCTGCTCAGCTCAGTCACATGCCTCTCAGCATTCTTATTTCTGCCCATCCTCTTGTGGAATGCTTTCTTGACCTTTTGATTAAATCTAAATAGCCTCAATTTTCTACCTCTGCTGGCCCCACCTAGCCTCCTGTCCCATCACAGACAGGAGGACCCATTTGCAAAGTTTTTATACACGGCTGAGCTGCAGGAGACACTTGTTCCTTCATAGGTGTCTATGAAATGTATCATTTCAGCATTCAAAAGCAAAACAGTAGGTATAAACTTTAGGCTTACAGGTATAAACCTAGATTCAGGTCCATTTCTCTAGACAAAGTTTTAGCTTCTGTAAAATTAAATATTAAAAGTGAGCATTTGATTCTGGGTTAATTTAAGGGTTCAGTGAGATAACTCGGGAAATATGCTCAGTCCCATACACATGATATGAGGAGTCCTCAATTTGTGGATATCACGGTTCACCAACTTCAAGACTGTAGAACAAATGATATGCAGAATTCAAGTGACATTTTCCCAAGGTGGAACTTTTCGGCAAAGAGTAACTTGACATGGAAGGTGAGTTGAAATGGAAGTAACAGCAATACAATGGTAGCAATAGCTTCTTGAGTACTTTATACATCCCAAGCCCTTCACAGGTTTCATTTAATTTTCTCGCAATCCTAAGAAGTGGATACCACTACTTTGTCCATTACAATATTTGAAATTCCAAAAGAAGTCAGCCTAAATGATGAGAAAATTCATTCTTTCTCGGACAAGAAGTCCAGAATTAGAGCAATCTGTAGAGTTGGTTGATTCATGGATTTAAATTGTCAAGTGCAAGCTTCTGTTTTTCTCTCTCTCTTCTGCCATCCCTACATTTGCCTCACTCTTGAGCTAGAAGCACGATGCTGGCTGTTATTTCAGATATCACAGCCAAACACAGCAAAGTCCAGAGTAAGATTATCTCTTCGTGTGGCTCTCTCTCAAAAGTGAGAACAATTTCCCTAAATATCTGCTGTAGATTTTCCATTACACTTTAGGGCTCAGAGTTTTGCCTGTTTCTGAATCAGTCTTTAGAAAAGCAAATGTAATTATTCTTAGGTCAATTAGGTCTACTCCTGGAGCTAAGGGTGTGATTAGCTGCCCCGAAGGTCATGCCTCCAAGGGAAGAGATGGATACCTGGCAAAACTGGGGTCTTGTTAAGAAGGGAAACGGATGCAGAGTTGGTATCCAATAGCGTCCAGTTCGGAGAAGGCAATGGCACCCCACTCCAGTACTCTTGCTTGGAAAATCCATGGACGGAGGGGCCTGGTAAGCTGCAGTCCATGGGGTCGCTAAGAGTCAGACACTACTGAGCGACCTCACTTTCACTTTTCTCTTTCATGTATTGGAGAAGGAAATGACAACCCACTCCAGTATTCTTGCCTGGAGAATCCCAGGGACAGCAGAGCCTGGTGGGCTGCCATCTATGGGGTTGCACAGAGTCGACACAACTGGAGCAACTTAGCAGCATCCAGTTAAAATCATCCTTATTTTTCATATGAGGAAACTGGCAATCATAAAGCTTAAGTAACGTGTCTGATGTCCTATAGCTAGCAAAATGCAGAGATAAAAATTATAATGCATGGTTTATGTGACTCCTATGATTCAGTTCAGTTCAGTCACTCTGTCATGTCTGACTCTTTGTGACCCCATGAACTGCAGCACACCAGGCCTCCCTGTCCGTCACCAACTCCTAGAGTCCACCCAAACCGATGTCCATTAAGTCAGTGATGCCATCCAACCATCTCATCCTCTGTCCCCTTCTCCTCCTGCCCTCAATCTTTGCCAGCATCAGGGTCTTTTCCAATGAGTCAGCTCTTCACATCAGGTGGCCAAAGTATTGGAGTTTCAGCTTTAACATCAGTCCTTCCAATGAACACCCAGGACTGATCTCCTTTAGGATGGACTGGTTGTATCTCCTTGCAGTCCAAGAGACTGTCTAGAGTCTTCTCCAACACCACAGTTCAAAAGCATCAATTCTTCGGCACTCAGCTTTCTTCACAGTCCAACTCTCACATCCATGCATGACCACTGGAAAAACCAGAGCCTTGACTAGATGGATCTTTGTTGACAAAGTACTGTCTCTGCTTTTTAATATGCTGTCTAGGTTGGTCATAACTTTCCTTTCAAGGAGTAAGCATCTTTTAATTTCATGGCTGCAGTCACCATCTGCAGTGATTCTGGAGCCCCAAAAATAAAGTCTGCCACTGTTTCCACTGTTTTCCCCTCTATTTCCAATGAAGTGATGGGACCGGATGCCATGTGATTACACATCCTTAAAATGGGTAAATATATAGCTACCCTGTGTCTTTTGCAAATACTCGGATCATGAGGGTGCATCTGAAGTAAGATTCTTTTAGGAGATTGTAAAACCTGGTGGAGCAACTGACGTCTCACACTTAGCAGTGTGGAATGCTGAGAATGCCATGTGGAGCCAACATGACTTGGTACGTGGCCAGGAGTAGGACGGTGCCTCTTGAGAAGCGGTGGAGGTGAAAAGGCTAATCCTTCAGCAGTGACGCGTCATACAAAAAACATGTGTAGTCTTGTGCCAGAGTCCATGCTGTTGAAAGGACAGTGCCCCCATTATATGTCATTGGTGCTTCCAATGCCAGCTCCCAGACTCTGTATTCTTCATGATTGTTTACTTAGCTGTTCATCATGAGATCAAATAGGGGTAAAACCCTTCTCATATATGTGACGAGAAAAGAAATCTTGAGGAGTCAGGATTTCACTTGTGGCCACAAAGTTAAAACCTGTGTTCTTCCACGACCAGTGCTCCAGCCACATTCCCCTCACTCTGAGAGCTCCGTGCGTGCCCTGCCCTTTGTGTGCCCATGGACTCCATCCTTGACCTTCCCTCAATTTACATGCTCTCCTTGACTGTCCTGAAAGACAGCCTGAATGCCAGTGATGTTTAAGCCTGAGTTTCAGACTCCTGTCTTTTGCCTAAACTCTAGGACTTTATTGCCTCTACCAATGGATGCCTTTATCTAATCACCTCAGAGATTCCGAAGACTCAACATGTCCATACATTTGTATCTTCCCCGTGTCCACCAGAACCAAAACAAGAACATTTGTTTCTATCCCACAGTCTTTTGAATTGGACAAAAGCATCTAGTCCATAGTGCGACATGGAGTCCTTGGGATTATTTTTACTTTTGACTCTTGATATTTCAGTATACCACGTCCTGCCATTACTGCTTCCCCTTTCCAGTCCTGTCCAGCTCTCATCCTTTTTGACTCTGTTCTAGAGCAGGCTTTCATCCTTTCCTGCTTTGGCCATTTCAGTACTCTTTGCCTGTTCTCCCTCTGTCTCTCTTCCAAATGAAACCCATCCTCCTTCTACCACTGGAGGTACCCCCTAAAGACATAGGCAGTCACACCACTTCACTTAGCAAACTCTTGATGAGTCTGAAGGGTAAAATCCATCCTCTTCAGAATATAATATAAGGCTCTTCACAGTCTTGAACCAACTTTTCCCCAGAGGACTTCCTACCCCATAGAGAACTAAAGTATATCTTTCAAGTCTCAGCACACATATTCCTCCTCGGTTCCCAAGAGAGAATAATTTATTCTTCAATGCTCCTCTAGCACATGGCACATGCCGGACACAGTGCTTATAGCATTACATTGTAATACAGCTTTTCTTTTTAGGCTGTGCCCCTCTAAACTGTAAGGATCATGGTTTTCTTTGCATTTGTAGCTCCCATTCAGCTAGGAGGGCATGCAAGATAAATTTTGTTGAAAATGAAATAACTGCTTTGAGCTATATATCT
>SJYC01066006.1:0-14934 GCA_006408675.1 Madoqua kirkii | reverse complement strand
CAGGAGTTGGTGATGGACAGGGAGGCCTGGCGTGCTGCGATTCATGGGGTCGCAAAGAGTCGGACACGACTGAGCAACTGAACTGAACTGAACTGAGACCTGGAGGAGGATATCATTCACGTGTGAGGAAAATCAGAGAAAGCAGACATATTCCTTGGTTTTTCTTTTGCTTCCCACTGGCAAAATTTAGTTCTTCCTTGGAAGAACCAGAAGTCAATTTTGCCCAAGTCTTTATCTTTGAACTGATCGATAGTCTTCTCCACAGCACCCCCACCCAATGCCATGGAGCTACAGTATTTATCACCCACCCCTGGCCAGATGTTCCTGACCACATCTCTAAAATACTCATTTTCCCTAGCCCCTAAAAATTTCAGGACCAAGATTGGACCTCATCGTTCACTGCGTCTGTGACTTTGGCAGACTCAAATTTCACAGTGGAGAGTCAGTCCTAGGATTAAGCATGAAAGTGAAGGGTAGAATTTAAATTACACAATCCCTCCACCTGTAAAATAAAGATGATATATCTCTAATAGGATTGACCTAAAAATTAAATGAAAAATGTATATAATATGCCTAATATGGCTGAAATACCCTGAGTTCTCAATAGTATAACCGCTTATTACTTTGAAATAGCATTTTAAAAGGGCCAGACACTTTCTATATTTTTTAAACCATACAAATGTATAATCTATTATATTAAATGATTATTAGATAGGAATTAAAATTATAAATGTTAAAAACACACACACTTCTCATTTCTCCAGCAAATCCTTATGAGAGCACTGTTTTTCCTAACACATGCGCCCAAAATGCATCTGATTGCCCCATTCATACCCTACCCTAGCCCCCATAACTCATTATGTAGTCTCCAAATTCAAACCTGTCTTGACATCCATCCAAAAGCCACATGGTGAGAAAGATGACTGTGACTCAAAATAAATTACCATTTAAATTAAAAATGCTGAAATTTGAAAAATCTAAATCACAACATCCTTTCTTTGATTATAACAATACACACACACACAGGTTTATTAACTGTTACTTCAAATCCTTAAATCTACCAGTACTACTGACTCATAAAAAAAAAAAAAGTCCTGAAAAATCACATTTCACCCTTTATAAGCAGTAAAGAATGACAGAGTAAAATAATGATGAAAACCATGCCAAGGTTAGAAGCCTATTACTACCAGTACTATTGACTCATAAAAAAAAAAAAAAGTCCTGAAAAATCACATTTCACCCTTTATAAGCAGTAAAGAATGACAGAGTAAAATAATGATGAAAACCATGCCAAGGTTAGAAGCCTATTTCTACCCTTCACTTTCATTCCCAAGAATCCTAGAACTAACTCTCCACCGTGAAATTTGAGTCTGTCCCCAGCCAGAATAGCAGACTTAATGCACCATTAATCTGGTGTGTTCTCAGCCGCCAACTGAAATAGTCACAGTCGTTCGATTGTTAAGGAAAAGACAGTCCTGCAGAAGTACATTGCAGAGGTCCTTTCATAAAAGCCATCCCGTGTGCTCCATCTGCGTGTGCAATCTGCTTGTGTATTTTCAGCCAGCTTGCATGGGCAGATTAATGTGTACAATTAGAAAGCAACCTCACAGGCATTCAATAAACCGCCTTCATTATTACACTCAGGAGAGTCCCTTTAGATGTCAATAAAAGCCTAGTTTTCTGCCTGTTAGCTAAATAATTGACAACGCTAAAAATAATCAGAAGCAAATGAACAAGCCTGGAACAAGGTGGTAAGAAAGAGCACATTAAGATTCCTGTGGTAGTACCCCAGGATGCTATCAGGAGCTTTTTCTCCAGCAACGTGGAGTTACAGTCTGCTCAAGTCCATGGTTGCCCTTTTCTACAGAAAACAAAGACCACCACTCCCTGTCTGATATTTGAATCACACATATCATGGCATCGAAAATATTCCTTATTTGTGTTTCTATTTTGTGATCCTTCATTTGAACACTTTCAGAAGAATCTAACTTTGGGGTGAGAGGATGGAATAGGGAACAGCCTGGTTGGTCTAGTGAAAACTTTGTGCTGTTAAAAGTCTGACAGCTCAGTGGAGACTTCCCTGGTGGTCCAGTGGCTAAGACTCCACGCTCCCAATGCAGGGGGCTCAGGTTTGATCTCTGGTCAGGGAATGAAGATCCCACATGCTGCAACTAAAGATCCTGCGCACCACCACGGAGGTCAAAAATCCCCTGTGCTGCAATGAAGACCTGGTGCAGCCAAATATATATTAAAAAAAAAAAAAAATTTTAACAGCTCTCCTGTTCAGTTTCTCCACCATAAATTGATTCTAAGAAAATATGATAAAGGCTTATTATACAGAGGATCCATCTTTTCCAGGAAGTTTCTTTCATATTTCTAGCTATATAATGGTAATTCATTTCATTAGCTACTAGTCTTTTAATTTCAAAAGCACTTCAAAACAAAATGTACTTAAAACACACACACACACATACTTCTTGTGTTTCTCAATAGGCTTTAAAAATCAATTTGAGATACTTCTCATTTTCAGCCAACTTCTTTTTTTCCTGGTTAACTGGGACTTTTACGATAAGCAGAAGAAAGCAAGAGTGAAATGTGCATGAAATTGAATTCAGCTCCACTGATAGTGTGTGAGGTGGCTGAGGTTAGCATTCCTTTTTCTTTACAGAAAAAGGATGATCTCTAATGTTTAGTAAAACACAAACTCAAGAAGCTGGAGGACTAGGAAAAATAAAAAAGGTTTGATAACACAATCTCCCACATCCTCTAAAATTCTTAAGAATCTCTTATCCTTCGCCTTATCATGTTAAAACTTGGCAGAGGATGGATTTGTTTTCCTAGTCCTGTACCTAAGATTCCTCACAGTGAGAAGGTCTTCCCTTTTCCAGTGTAAAAGGAGGATGCCACAGGATAAATGCATTTTATTGTGTATTACATTACAATACTAAAATACTTTTTTTTTTCCATTTCTTATATGATTGTATACATGTTTCATTGCCATTCTCCCAGATCATCCCACCCTCTCCCTCTCCCTCAGAAGCCAAAAGTCTGTTCTATACTTTCTTATTGTCTCCAGGCAACATGCTCCCATGGAATCCCTGTGTCTCCTTCAACTCCTCTGATTGGCCAAGAAATCAACTCTCATCCATTATCTACCAAAGAAGGCGGAGGCAACAATACATTAACCCAAATCTGTTGCCTGCCTCCCTCAGTCTCCAGCACAGTCAACTTCTCCTGGTGTTTAGCTTCACACCAGCTTTCTTACCCCACCTGCCTTAAAACAAAAGTGGGGAAAGATAACACCATTCATTAGCACTTCCACCCAACCCCATTCCATCTCCCACATTTTACCTGGCCTGGATAGCAGAGGCAAAGTGCCCCATTTGAGAGGGGGCAAAGTAAAATATTGAGAAACATATTTTGTATTCCATCCTGAGTCTTAAAGCAAGGAGTTGTTGCTTACAACAGATGAAAGAATATTTCAGTGGAATGAGAAAACCAGAGAGGGCTGTACTTAGAAGAGGAATACAATTTAGGGTGTCACATATGCTCACACCAACATGCGATGAAGCTTAAATTCTGCAAATGAGGTATAATGATGGGAATAGATAAGAGGAAGCAGAACAATCCATCTGAAAGTGAGCGGCCAATGTCTAACTCTGGTGCAACCAAAAATCTCTATACAGTCTCTACAAAATGAGTTTCTGATCCTATTCAACAAGAACCTCTTTCTGTACGAAGTTACTTATCAAGTCCCCATAAAATGAAATCACTTGTAGACCATTTATATATTTTATTTAATCCTTACATGGCTGATGGGATATTACCAACCCTATTAGGAAAAAAAAACTACTGAGGTTCCAAGAAGTTTAGTAGTTTGTCCAAGGTCCAAGCTGGAGAATGGAGCTAGGATTCTGAAAGCAGATCTGCTTGGTTTTAATTCTACAATATTTGGTATTAACCTAGGGACAGAAATATGGTTCTTCGATTTTGTCTGTTCTTTTAGGCGGTGTTACTTAGAGTGGGACACAAACTTATGACAAAGCATATTGTGGTTGCCCTATACACGTTAGCTGCTGTGATTCCCAAGGCACACTGGAAAAAGTACCTTGATGTATGACCATCAATTGGAGCTTTTCTCATAACTGTGAAATTATTTCTCAAATCTTGTTTATAAAAATGTAAGTCCTCAGTCCATTAGCTAAATCCCTAGTTAGATTCTGCTTGGGTACTTCTTTTCAAACAGCATCTTGCTTATATTGGTGTTTAGGAAGTCTTCATAATCCAAACTAACCTGGATTACCAAAAAGTCAAGCCCTCCAAGTTATTTAGAATATGGAAATTCTCAAATTTAGCAGTATTCATTCTAATCTGTTGACTGCTATCCGGACTTTGGTGAGTATAGATGTCTCCAAACTTAGAAACTCATTTTTAGAGTTCAATTACATAATTAATAGCCAAAAATTCATTACCAGATATTATAAACAGTTACCATCACTTGGAATTTAAAAGCACAATGAACAATATCTCTGTAAAAGGTACAAAGTTCTGAAAACAAACTTACTATTGCTGATGCTCTCTAAAAGTTTCTCTTCTGAGGTTTTCTTGAAGTCTTTTTTTCTCCTCTAATTTGTTGCTCTGAAATTGCAAGTAACAAAATATTATCTTTTAAGGAAGCTTTAGGTGAAAATGTTGGCTTAACACTCAACATTCAGAAAACTAAGATCATGGCATCTGGGCCCATCACTTCATGGCAAATAGATGGGGAAACAATAGAAATGGTGAGAGAGTTTATGTTTTGGGCTCCAAAATCACTGCAGATGGTGACTGCAGCCATGAAATTAAAAGACACTTGCTCCTTGGAAGAAAAGTTATGCCCAACCTAGATAGCGTATTAAAAAGCAGAGACATTACTTTGCTAACAAAGGTCCAGCTAGTCAGAGCTATGGTTTTTCCAGTAGTCATGTATGGATGTGAGAGTTGGACTATAAAGAAAGCTGAGAACCAAAGAATTGATGCTTCTGAACTGTGGTATTAGAGAAGACTCTTGAGAGTCCCTTGGACTGCAAGAAGATCCAACTAGTCCATCCTAAAAGAAATCAGTCCTGAATATTCATTGCAAGGACTGATGCTGAAACTCTAATACTTGGACCACCTGATGTGAAGAACTGACTCATTTGAAAAGACCTTGATGCTGGGAAAGATTGAAGGCAGGAGGAGAAGGGGATGACAGAGGATGAAATGGTTGGATGGCATCACTGACTCAATGGAGATGAGTTTGAGTAAACTCTGGGAGTTGGTGATAGACAGGGAGGCCTGGTGCTGCAATCCATGTGTTCACAAAGAATCAGACATGACTGAATGACTGAACTAAACTAAGCAGAATCATGATGTTAAAATTACCCAAGGTCCAAAATCTTTAGGTTCAGGTGGCCTCCATAATCCATTATGATGCCTAGCAGGGCTGCAAAGATAATACCCCTCTCACAACTCTTGGGCCCTACTCTGAAAGCCAGAAGCCCCAAGTTCTTTCCATGGTCCCCCTCTCCCAGCTTGATAGGTATAATCACAAAAATCAGTATTTCATATTTTTAATCTTAGTTCAGAAGATAGCAATATTTCTATCTTAAGCAATGTTTTCAAAATGTTCTAGGGAAAACATAAAATTTCCATACCAATCATGTTAAATGAAAATGATGATAAATCGTCTAATAGTTGATATAAATATATATATATATGTATATGATTAAATAGTTTATACTATATATATATATATATCACTCTATATCTTGATAAAGCATTCAGGAAACAATTTTCAATAAGCCAATTCAGTTCCCTTCTGACTTAGAATCAGACACTTAAAGCTGTTGAGAGACAGAACAGCAAATGTCCAAAATAAGCCATTGCTTAAATACTCTTCTTTTTTTAAATTAGTTGTTTGGAGAGTCTAAAGAATTTCACGTTTGGTGCTCGCTTTGGCAGCACATATACTAAAATTGGAACGATACAGAGAAGATTAGCATGGCTCCTGAGCAAATCCGTGAAGCGTTCCATAAAAAAAAAAAAGAATTTCACGTTTGATATTACTGTGATATTACTGTCAGCATGGCGCTGACATATTTTAATCTGACTTAATAACCTAGAAACACTTGCTTTTTGTTTTTTTACTATGATACAACTGTCATTTTTTAAAGTTGCTCATGAAAAACAAGTAGACTTCCTAGACAGCAAATTTAATGGGGAGTTGAGACAAGTTCCACAACACAGAAGAGATTTGAAGTTTTAATGTCAAGCATCTTTTATTTGCTTTACTTAAAAAAAAAATGGACTTGTCCACTGGGAAGACCTGTGAAAAAGGAATACAGAAATTATCACTTCCAAACTCTAACATAAGTTTAGCTCCATTTTCCAAAGAGGGAAAAAATGGTTCATTTCCGTGGAAGTCTTCATTCACACAGAACTATTTACTTATCCCATCTTGAAAGGTAAAATGATTTCCGTTTCAGGGGGAAAATAATCATAATAGGAAAATTTACTCCAATCTGAAAGCAGCGATTATAATACAAGGCAATGGGGTTATTAATGAAACAGTTCTAAGAAGCAAACTGAATACACATGATCTCAATCTAGAAAAAAAATCCTGACTCATGAGACCAAAAGTGGTCAATTTTGATGAGCTCCCCACATCTCGGGGGGAAGAAAGAGGGGCCAAGAGTTAAAAGGCAGCAAGCGAGCAGCAGGTAGGTACTGATCAAACCAGAATTGGGAATGCTGCCGAGAGGACAGTGAGAGAGCCACACGGGCACCTAGAGGCCAAGGCCGGGTTCCCTCGGCAAGGTCAGAAACTGGAACATGGGCTCCCATGTCTTCACCAACAGACTGTCACTGTACTCACAGAAACAGTTACCCAGGAGCTATATCCATCCAGCAAAGGTCTGTGTATCCCTGAAGAGTTGATGGAGAAGTCGTTCCCAAAACTCTGGAGGACTTGAGTATTCAGCACCTTCCACTGTGGTAGTTGTTTAAACTGTTTTGTGTTGCTCAGTCACCGAGTCGTGTCCAACTCTCTGTGACCCCGTGGACTGTAGCCAGCCAGGCTGCTCTGTCCATGGGATGTCCCCGGCAAGAATACTGGAGTGGGGTGCCATTTCCTCCTCCAGGGGATCTTCCCAACACAGGGATCAAACCCATGTCTCCTGCTTAGCAGGCAGATTTTTTTCCACTAAGCCACCTGGGAACCTCAGGTATTTTAGTACACTAATCCGAACACTTAGATTTAGTCAGACTATTTCTCTCTGTCCATTTAGCAGTGGAGTCACCCAACCATACTTACACATGCATATACAAAGGCAGGATGTAAAATATCTAAGAACATGAGGTCCAGAAGAAAAAACCATGGAGCTGGTTCTAGGTTCACCATCACTGCGTGACCTTAAGCAAATCATTTACTGTCACTGAATCCTAGGCACTCAGTAAACCTTCATCATATGCCTATTATATGCTCCATACTGTGTTCTGTTAGAGGCTGGGACTACAGATATAAACAGAGCAGTGCCTACCCTGGAAAATTCGAGAAGCTAGCTGGGACCATAGACAAGAAAGCCAGGATGGCAAAGTGTAAAATATATTAGGGAGTAAAGGTTTGTGAATCTCTAGTCTGAATATAAAGAAGAAAGCACAGAAGTGGCCTGTTGGAGAAATGCTTTCAACAGTTCCCATAAACATTCGTTGAGTGTCTTCTATGTGGCAGGCCTCATCGTGGGTTAGGGGTAGAATCAGGGTTGGCCAAAATTTGAATAACATTTGGAACGTGGTTTCTAACCTTAGGTTCATGAATTAGCTGTCTGTTAGAAGTATGCTCAGCTTATGCTGAATGAGCTCATAGCTTGCTTTCTTCAGATTTCCCTAGGGACTGATGACCAAACAAAAGGATAAGAACCACGGGTCTAGTGAGAGATAGAAATTCTAGATGGAGACCAATATTAAGCAAAAACTTCGCAGGAGGAAATGGGGGTAATGGGAGCATGATACTGCATTCCCTGTATGAGTCTCTCACTGCCCAGGGGCCTAGCAGAGAGGTCTGAAGGGCTAAAATAGAGGCAGCTTTCAGCTCCCCGAGCTTTGCATCCCGGCACAGGGGGCTTCAGCACGGCAGAGGTATCTTTTTCTATTTCTCACAAAAGTACCATCTCTCACCTCTGTGGCAGTCTGAGCACCCACAGAACTGCCTGCCTGGATGCAGCATCTGTTTCTAATTTGCACAAAGGCAATAATGGGGTAGTTATGGCCCCGACTAGGAAAAGGGCATATTTATAACATGTATTTTCAGTACCGAAAGGCAGAAGAGAATATATCAGTTCAGGAAACCCCAAGAAGCTTATGTATAAATTCAAAGGGGTTTGTATGAGATGGATGGAAGATAAGATTGAGAAAGCAGAAAGGGGCAATTATAAAGAAATTTATATGCCAAGTAAAGGAGTTTGGACTTCATTAAAGGCAATGATGAGCCACTGTGTTACTTTAAGCAGGATAGTAAGCAGTTGATCCTGAAAGCAACATGAAGGATAAGCTGCAGAAAGGATCACAAATATAAAAACCAATGGTGTGGTTCTCACAAGCCACATCATAAAATTATGAGTCCCAAATTAAGACAACACAGACATAAGAGAAAGGACAAACTCTGGGAAAATATAGGGGACAGAAATAAGAGGAGAGTAAAAAGGAAATTTGGGAGGTGGGCTGTATTAATGTTTGTGTGTGTGCACGCACACAGTCATGTCAGACTCTTTGCAACCTCATGGACTATAGCCTGCCTGGTTCCTCCATCCATGGAAATTGTCAGGCAAGAATACTGGAGTGGGTTGACATTTTCTTCTCCAGGTGATCTTCCTAACCCAGAGATTGAACTCACATCTCTCGCACCTCCTGCATTGGCAGGCAGGTTCTTTACCACTGTGCCACCTGGGAAATCCATATTAATAATAGGATGAGTCAAAAAAGTGGGAAGATTACAGGTGACTCTGATTTAAGAGCATCAGAATGAACGTGAGGTCAGTTTTGACCTGTTAGGGGTATGCTCGTTTGTATTTGAGATATACTGTGGCACATCTAGAGAGGAATAGCAAGCAAACAGTAAAACAGATGTTCTGTGATTCAGGAATATGGTCTGGAGATGTGGCTTTCACAGATCATCAGCACAAGCAAAATCAGGGTGTGGGAAGGTGGGGGCTTTCACCTAGGAATATGGCGGCACAAGGCAATGAGAAGATGAATGGAAGGGACCTGATAGAACATCAGTATAGAAAAACAAGCAGGGAACAGGGTCCAGAGGAAATCCAGAAGGAGAGAATGTGAAGGACAGAGTGCTCAATAGATACAATATTACAGTTCAAATAAATTAAGAACTGAAGAGTCTCCACTGCATTTTTCAACTAAGCTCCAGTATATTCAAAAGCAGAGACATTACTTTGCTGACTAAGGTCCGTCTAGTCAAGGCTATGGTTTTTCCAGTAGTCATGTATGGATGTGAGAGTTGGACTGTGAAGAAGGCTGAGCACCAAAGAATTGATGCTTTTGAACTGTGGTGTGGAGAAGACTCTTGAGAGTCCCTTGGACTGCAAGGAGATCCAACCAGTCCATTCTGAAGGAGATCAGCCCTGGGACTTCTTTGGAAGGAATGATGCTAAAGCTGAAACTCCAGTACTTTGGCCACCTCATGCGAAGAGTTGACTCATTGGAAAAGACTTTGATGCTAGGAGGGACTGGGGGCAGGAGGATAAGGGGATGACCAAGGATGAGATGGCTGGATGGCATCACTGACTCAATGGACCGAGTCTGAGTGAACTCCAGGAATTGGTGATGGACAGGGAGGCCTGGCGTGCTGCAATTCATGGGGTCACAAAGAGTCGGACATGACTGAGCGACTGAACTGCACTGAACTGAACCCAATGAAGAGACAGAAGTCAAATTTGGCCCACCAAGGAGCAAGAAAGGTGAGGACTCAAAGAAAGTGAGTTCCTAAAAGCCAGCTAAGCTCAGCAAATCACCTGGGGAGCATCACTTAAAACCGATTTTGGAGGGGAGCAGTTCAGATGATTGATAGGAGTTGGTCTGCAGCCTGGCATGTGGGAATCCAGCGGGACAGAGAAGACTTTCAAGAAGCTGAGCTGTGATGCTTGGGAAGAAGGAGTTGAAAGCAAGCGAACATAGAGAAGATTTGTTTTTAAGATGAGAGATTTGAGTATGATTATACCCAAGAGAGACAAACAAACAAGAAAGCTACAGAAGAAATGGAGCCTTAGCAGATGGAGCAACAGGTTCCCGAGGAGGATGGAGGAAAGATGGGATGGGATGGGAA
The DNA here is from genome assembly GCA_006408675.1 of Madoqua kirkii. Lineage (NCBI taxonomy): Eukaryota > Metazoa > Chordata > Mammalia > Artiodactyla > Bovidae > Madoqua > Madoqua kirkii. The sequence goes on along the minus strand of SJYC01066006.1, from coordinate 4,577 downwards.
GCACAGGTGGGAGAATCCATCACAGCAACAAGGAAAAGCAGTTTCTTACTCCTCCTGAGATAAGGTGGATGTAGAAGCAGCAAAGAAAGAGTAAGGAAACAGAAAAATATAGAGACTTTCAGCCTCATGGTCTTTATCTCTGAGACAGTGAGAAATGAGGTCATGTGTTGAAAATGAAAAATGAGGATAAGAGAGAACGATGTTGATAATTAGAGACGAGCCTAGCCTGCAAAGGAAAATGCTGTGCCCTGGGGATGATTAAAGACCCAGCTGAGAGGGAAGCCCAACAATTTCTGTGAGAAGAGGAGCCAGATGCATTTTTTTCTCCAGCAACCCAGTCCATGTGAGCTTCAGTTCAGTCACTCAGTCATGTCTGACTCTTTGTGACCCCATGAATCAGAGCACATCAGGCCTCCCTGTCCATCACCAACTCCCAGATGCAGCCATCTCATCCTCTGTTGTCCCCTTCTCCTCCTGCCCTCAATCCCTCCCAGCATCAGGGTCTTTTCCAATGAGTCAACTTTTCGTGTGAGGTGGCCAAAGTTATTGGAGTTTCAGCTTCAGCATCAGTCCTTCCAATGAACATGTGAGCTTAGTGAAAATGAAATAATTAAGCCAGTCCAATTCGTGTGTAAAATAAAAATCCTGTCTGCCATCCACACAGGAGGTTGATATAGTAATAGAGGTAGGGACTTACCAGATGGTCCAGGGGTTAAGAATCTGCCTTGCAATACAGCCGATGGAGGGTTCAATCCCTGACTGGAGAACTAAGATCCTACCTGCCTCGGAGCAACTGAGCACAGGCGCCACAGCTGCTGAGCCCCACACCACAGCTAGAGTCCGTGCACTGCAACGGAAGATCGCACGTGCCACAACCAAGACCCGACTCAGCCAAATAAACAGTTTAAAAAATAGTAATAGAGTCAAATGAGATAGAGTGCTTGTTTACAAATATAGTCAATTAGGTCAGGGCACCTTATTCTGTGCTTACTTACCACTATCCATGGTATTCAATACAAAGGGGTTTGCATGTATGTATCCTTTAATCCCACCAGTCTCATTATTATATTATTATACCCATTTTATAGATAGTGGCTTCCCCGATGGCTCAGTGGGTAAAGAATCTGCCTGCAATGCAGGAGACACAGGAGATGTGAGTTGGATGCCTGGGTCAGGAAGATCCCCTAGAGGAGGAAATGGCAACCCATTCCAGTATGCTTGCCTGGAAAATCCCATGGACAGAGAAGCCTGCTGGGCCACAGTTCATGGGTAGCAAAGGGTCGGTCAGACACGACTGAGTGACTAACACACACACACACACACACACACACTTTATTACAGATAAGGAAAGTGAAGCATAAATAAATAAATGACTTAACACTTTGCCCTATACCTGCATTTATCATTAACATACCAACATTATGTGTTAATTAATGGGGTCCATTAATGGGACCCTACTGCATGTCAACAATCAGAGGCTTAATGCCCACGCTGGGTCATGCACAAAGAAATGCATAATGTAGGAACCATATTTCTGGGGAAAACTTGAAAGTTTTGTTTTGTTCCTTGAAAGTTTTCAGAAATGCAAACTTTTCCCAATTTTTAAAAGCAGTATTGGAATAATTACCTTGATGCTGAGTTTTAACCCTAAAATTGTTCTAAAGTCATTAGCCCTTACTACTGTTTGTTTCCTAGAAATAAGCAACCGGTGTGATTCCTTAAAAACATGTATGTGAATGCACCTCTGCACCTAATATGCAGACCTTGTTTTCTACGCTAATAGAAAATGAAGTAGGTGTGAAGTAGCTCCTACCTCACTTTTAGCATTAAAACTAATCATGTTTTTCAGTGTCTATAAAAAATACCATGACCTCTAGGGCTCCACATAACTATCAGCTTTATGACTTTACAGTTTATTGGAAAGAGCAAAGAAAGGTTTCATCTGCCACTCAGAATTCTAGCTGGTTTCTCTCTGACGTCCTGATGCTCTAAAAAGTTGGGAGAACTGAATGAAAATATTTGTTAACTATATAGCACTATATATTATTTCAAACATGTGTTGATCAAAAGCAGAATAAGATAAATCCAAGAGGTAAAGAAGGTCTTTGACATGGACTTGGAGATGTTTATTTTTTAAGTTTGTGGGCATTATGAAAGTCTGAAAAAAAATCAAATCGTTACTTAATTCATCAATGTGATTATGAGGGGAAAGTGTGGTGGAGGTTTATTTCCATGGCACCACGTTTGGGTGAAAGGCTTGCTATGACGATTCCTGAAGGCTCGTCCACCACGCTGAGATCCAGTGACAAAGCAAGTACTTGCATGTGGTTGCTGCTGTTTTGTTTTTTTCAAGGACTTAAGTTTACTGATGCACTAATATTTTAGAGATATTTTCTCTTCCATATAGATTTCCAAGAAGAGAAATTAATACACTATATAACCACATGGATTATATTAGCTTTCTGTTGGTGCTATACCAACAATAAACTTAGTGGCTTAAAACAATATAAGTTTGTTAATAATCTTACAGTTCTGGAGATCAGAGGTCCAAAATGGGTCTCATGGGCCTCAAATAATATAGTGAGGTTGAGGGAAATTAGCAGATTCCAGTACCAGCTGTCATGTCCACAAGGCTTTCAGGTAGCTAGCAATATGAGTGCCCTCCAAAGACTACAGCTGAGTTTTTACTTCTTTCTACCCCTACAATTGCACTCATCTCACATGCTAGTAAAGTAATGCTCAAAATTCTCCAAGCCAGGCTGCAGCAGCACGTGAACCGTGAACTTCCTGATGTTCAAGCTGGTTTTAGAAAAGGCAGAAGAACCAGAGATCAAATTGCCAATATCCGCTGGATCATGGAAAAAGCAAGAGAGTTCCAGAAAAACATCTATTTCTGCTTTATTGACTATGCCATTTTTTTGCCATTTGGTAAAAAATGCTGTCAGGAACCCCAATGTTATATTATAATCTCACAGTTGAGACCCTATCCTGAATTGTCTTAACAACAACAGTCTCTTAGAGGAGGGAAATGATTTCCATGAGACTCCATGTTTTTAAGTAGATAGTTGTGAATCTCTCTCTCCATGGGATTTCCTGGCAAGAATACTGGAGTGTATCATTATTTCCTTCTCCAGGCTATCACCTCAACCCAAAGATCAAACCACCGTCTCCTGCTTTGGCAGGCAGATTCTTTACCATTAAGATCCCTGAGAAACCCTATGAATTTTACTGATCTTTAATTTTTAATGAATTTATTTACCTTACTTCAAAGTATCTTTGTCAGCACGATTTCATTTATGTCATCATTTTATTTGGAATTCCCTCTCTCTTGTACATTATTGTGTGCAGAGTTCATTCCCCGATGTAATGAACTGGACTAAGTAGCCTTAGTTACAACTATGAAGTCAAAAGCAACCTAAGTACAGAGTAAAATCAACCAGTCTCCTAAGACATAACACAACCTCCCAGTTATTGTCCTAACATACTGATACCTTGTTCTGATTTCTGCATATGTGAAGAGTATTTTGCTTTTCTCAAGAAATAGTGCAACAAAATAATATAGTGAATTCCCATGTGAATTATGATTCTTCTCATATTTTACTTTCAAAACTTGTCAGGAACACAGCACACATCTTTAAAAGGCATCACAAAGTTTCCTATGATATATATTAAAATAATTTTCTCTAAAAATAAATTCAAGATGGAAGTTGATAGATATTAAGTTACCTAACATGCTAGTAAAGTAATGCTCAAAATTCTGCAAGCCAGGCTTCAGCAATAACTGAACCATAACTCCCTGATGTTCAAGCTGGTTTTAGTAAAGGCAGAAGAACCAGAGATCAAATTTCCAACAACCGCTGGATCATGGAAAAAGCAAGAGGGTTCCAGAAAAACTTCTATTTCTGCTTTATTGATTATTCCAAAGCCTTTGACTGTGTAGATCACAATAAACTGTGGAAAACTCTGAAAGAGATGGGAATACCAGACCACCTAACCTGCCTCTTGAGAAATCTGCATGCAGGTCAGGAAGCAACAGTTAGAACTGAATATGGAACAACAAACTGGTTGCAAAAAGGAAAAGGAGTACATCAAGGCTGTATATTGTCACCCTGCTTATTTAACTTACATGCAGAGTATATCATGAGAAACACTGGACTGGAAGAAACACAAGCTGGAATCAAGATTGCCGGGAGAAATATCAATAACCTCAGATATGCAGATGACACCACCCTTATGGCAGAAAGTGAAGAGGAGCTAAAAAGGCTCTTGATGTAAGTGAAAGAGGAGAGTGAAAAAGTTGACTTAAAGTTTAACTTTCAGAAAACAAAGATCATGGCATCCGGTCCCATCACTTCATGGGAAATAGATGAGGAAACAGTGGAAACAGTTTCAGACTTTAATCACTGCAGATGGTGACTGCAGCCATGAAATTAAGAGACGCTTACTCCTTGGAAGAAATGTTATGACTAACCTAGATAGTATATCGAAAAGGAGAGACATTACTTTGCCGACTAAGGTCCGCCTAGTCAAGGCTACACTTTTTCCAGTGGTCATGTATGGATGTGAGAGTTGGACTG
>SJYC01066005.1:0-23344 GCA_006408675.1 Madoqua kirkii | reverse complement strand
GAAACAGTGTCAGACTTTATTTTTTGAGGCTCCAAAATCACTGCAGATGGTGACGGTAGCCATGAAATTAAAAGACGCTTACTCCTTGGAAGAAAAGTTATGACCAACCAAGATAGTATATTCAAAAGCAGAGACATTACTTTGCCGACTAAGGTCTGTCTAGTCAAGACTATGGTTTTTCCTGTGGTCATGTATGGATGTGAGAGTTGGACTGTGAAGAAGGCTGAGCGCTGAAAAATTGATACTTTTGAACTGTGGTGTTGGAGAAGACTCTAGAGAGTCCCTTGGACTGCAGAGAGATCCAACCAGTCCATTCTGAAAGAGATCAGCCCTGGGTGTTCTTTGGAGGGAATGATGCTAAAGCTGAAACTCCAGTACTTTGGCCACCTCATGGGAAGAGTTGACTCATTGGAAAAGACCCTGATTCTGGGAGGGATTGGGGGCAGGAGGAGAAGGGGACGACAGAGGATCAGATGGCTGGATGGCATCACAGACTCGATGGATGTGAATCTGGGTGAACTCCAGGAGATGGTGATGGACAGAAAGGCCTGGTGTACTGTGACTCATGGGATCGCAAATAGTCAGACACGACTGAGCAACTGAACTGAACTGAACTGATGCTGAATGTTTGTGGTTAAATACTAAATTAACCAATGCTTATATATCAGGTTTTTTTTTTTTTAAACCTTTACCTCATTCACATAGGCAACATATAGTTGCAATAAGTCTTATTTTGGAGTCACATGCATGTGTCAAATTTTCTTTAAATGCGTGCTAAGTTGCTTCAGTCGTGGCTGACTCTTTGCGACCCTATGGACTGTAGCCTGCCAGGCTCCTCTGTCTGTGGGACTCTCCAGGCAAGAATACTGGAGTGGGTTGCCATGCCCTCCTCCAGGGGATCTTTCTGATCCAGGGATGGAACCCATGTCTCTTATATCTCCTGCATTGACAGGAGGGTTATTACACTAACAGCACCTGGGAAGCCTTTGGGTAGTGACTGTCACTCTTAAACAATGGGGTAGGTGATTGTATTCCTTGAAAATCACTGCTGTGTTGCCTTACAGATATGTTTGACATTATGAAAGCTATAGGTCTCAAATTTATACTTTGTGCCAGGTCTTGTTCCTCTTTGATATATGTGCATTAAGTCATTTATATAAGTTATTTAAACAACTCAGTGATCTTGGTACTACCATTTCTCCGATTTACAGACATGAATGCTAAAGCACAGACAGGTTAAGTAACTTGCCCATGTCATTGTCACGGGTATGTGCTCAGTCATGTTCCACTCTTTGCAACCCCATGAATTGCAGCCCACCAGGCTCCTCTGTCCATGGAGTGTTCCTGGAGCCAGTTGCCATTTCCTCTTCCAGGGGATCTTCCTGACACAGGCATTGAACCTGGGTCTCCTTTGTCTGCATTTTCAGATGGATTCTTTACCACTGAGCCACCTGGAAAGTCCCACCTTGCCCAGGATCATACCACTTAGTCAGTGATCAAGCAGGAAGAGGATACAGACTGTCTTGTTCCAGAGCCAAGTGACCTGGACCGCTAATGATCTAGAACCACTAGCAACAACCCATTTCCATCTTATAGTCACAGTTAATAATTTGTTTTATCAAAGATATAACACTTTGATTAACGTCATGAATGGTCAGGAGCAAATATAAATCTTTGATTTTTCTGCTTCTGGCTTCTGTTAACTGGGACTCTTTTCTCATCAACACATTCTTCTTCTGGTGCTTGGAATCAAGATGTTCCTCTCACATTCACCCAAATTAACAAATGATTATTCAGCACAAAGATGAGCAATAAGGAATCTGAGTAATTTGCCAAAATGTTCCCCCACTATACACTTCAGATCTTTTCCTCTTTTACACTGTGATAACACACTTATCTTTGTTCTACAAACCCTGGTGAATAATAGATAATGTTAGTACACACTGGAAATTTGTGGACTTGGACCTTGAAGAAGCAAATAAAATGAATAATCTCCTTGCCACCAGTCCCTCAAATCAGCAGCCATTGAAGGAAGAGGGCTCTAATTTCTCTGCTAGAACTTGAACCTGTGGTTCCAAGGAGTCTGAACATTTCAAACCCTCAGGCTGAAAATTATAAAACTTTTCTGCTCTGTGTGTATGTGTGGGTATGTATGTACATATATGCGGGTGGGGGAAGGGCAGGAAAAGAATAAAATCCACTTTCAATGTCACAGTTAGCTATCCTTTTGCTTATCCTTTGGAAGGAAGAATAAGGATCCTGTCACTCCAAACATAGCATAAACTGCCCCAGAGGAGGTCTTTATTACCCTTCCACTTCGTCTATCTCTTGCTGCTCCCTTTCTCTCCTCTCTATTCTCCCGCCCTCCCTCCTTCCCTCTGTTTGTGTGTAATGGACCCGCCTGCTGTTCTTTCCTAGTCAGCACTGTTGAAGAATCAGCTTGCTGTTCTTTTGCATTTGTTCTGGAGCATCGTGTGCTTTTGTGTGGTTTCTCCTCACTTGGAAGGCCCCGCTTCGTCTTAGCCTCCTCTTGTTTTTCTCTCCACACGACCCGTTTAGAATGCAGTGTTTCATCTCACATGCATGCAGAGTGCTGGTGAGGACAGGGTTTCTCTGCGGATGAGGAAGTCCTATTTTCCCACTTGTGATTGCAGACTTGTGATAACAGCCCTCCAGGGTTCTTCTGTACAGGGGTGCCTATGCCCTTACTTGTTCTGTGGGTTTGCATTTTTGCCTGCTATCAAGTGTCCCTGCTTAAAATCTGTGACGCTATGTGATGGCTGCTTCTGAGAAGCAGAAGGCACAGATGGAAAAAGATCATGAATGTGTAAGGCTGGGTCAACCCTGGCCCTGATTTGCTCTGATTACATGAAATAAACCCCAAGGAGCACTTAGAAGAGACTTTGGGATATTAGGTGCTAACCAGTGATCTCTCCCTTTTTAAAGTTGTATCTAACATTTTTCTTCCCAAACATTTTAAGATCTGCTCAGGCTTCCCTGGTGAAAGGGGTACTTGGAGTGCCACAGGGAGAAAGATAGATTCTCAAACTCATTAGAATCCACTTGTAATATTGTTTGCTGGATTTTAAGCTGGCAAGCTCTCATTTTACTAGATATCTTGATTGATTTTGGTATACCTAAGGTTATTTTGTCTATGCAAAGCAGAGAGGGACAGGGGTTAAACAGAAGCCACACACGCACAAACCCCTGATGGTTTACTGTTCTCTGGAACATGCCACGGAAGGGGCACAAAGGTTTTGAATTCCCAGCCAGGTGGATATGTGCTCCTCATGTGCTGAGCTGCATCAACCGTCTCTACCTGGTCTAGGCCCTTTATGAGATTCTGAGTGTTGGAGGACCTTTTCAGGGGTGCCGTCAGAAGAGAAACATCCTTCCTAATGGGCTAACTCTCTAACCCTGGAAAAGGGAACTTGGCTGGCCCACTGAAGCAGGGAATGATTCATTTCCTATCATTAACAGAGTGAGAAAGATGTAGTTCATAGAGTTCTTTAAGCTGGAAAAGCACATTATTCCTAAATACTCAGTTTTCCTGGTAGATGGCATCAGCTTTCCTAATTTCCTTTCTGCAGCAGCCCTGCTCTCAGATATTTCTAGATTCTGGGGGCTGTTGGAACATATGCTAAGTGGTGCAGATGCTCGACATGCTGGGAGGAGAGAGGAGATGCCACTAACTCAACCCTGGGTTAAAACAGTGATGTCTGCTTTCTTCTGAATGATACATTGGTGTTTAATCCTCAAGTTGCTGTAGAACCTTTCTAAATATTTAGGTATAGGATCTCAGGTTAAAACTTTCATGTTCAGGCTCATGTGGGCATAAATCAGTCAAAACAAAACAAACAAACCAAAAGCCAAAACCCAGTCTCCCACTTCAATTCTCAGCGGGTATTATTTGTAGGTAATCCCTTCTTGGGAGACAAGTCTTTCATCTAGAAAAACAAGTTTGCATCAAATAGTCTAAATAGACTAAATGGTTCACTTATTTATATTATGTTGGAGAAGGGCATGACAACCCACCCAGTATTCTCGCCTGGAGAATCCTGTGGACAAAGGAGTCTGGTGCGCTACAGTCCCTGGGGTCACAAGAACTCGCACAAGACTAAACGACTAACACACACACAGTCTTGCACATGACTAAGCAGCTCACACACACACACACCCTAATTGTAGGTTTGGATTTATAGTATATTCCTTTTCAAGGAGCTCAGAGAATTTAATCCTCTCTATTTATTTGCAGAATGCCCTCAGGAGAAACAACATAGAACTAAATTTCCCTTCTAGCATATGGCAAACGGCTTAGAATTACAGAGACATCAAGTGATTTGCCTAGGGTTACACAGCAGAGGGATGGGATCTGGTACAAAAACATTAAAAAATAAACATATATGCTTATTCACTGTTAATGCTGTCTGCGCATGACATTGATAACGCATTGATGATTTCTGTGTATGGAGTACTCGAAACACATACCTTGGGCCACTGACTTGTCTCATTTCACCACCACTAGAGCTTTATGAGATTGGCATTGTTATCCCTACTTCACAAGTTAGAAAACAAAAATGCAGGGTCACAGAGCTGGCAGAGATAGTGACAGTGATTAGACTCTGATCTGAGTCCACTATATCAACTGCCTGTGGAACATATGAAAACAGAGATATCTGAACATGAAGTATTAATAGATATAGTGGGCGGTGGGTTCATTGGCTTCTGGAGAGTTAGAATTCTGAGAGAAACTGAAGAGTAAACATTTCAGATTGTTTGGTTTGCTAGTTCCTGGTTACGATAAACTTGTTAGTATGTGTTTCCCTTCTGACCAGAGTTAATCTTCTGAAAGAGATTCTGAGGGTTGTTGCAAGCAGGTTTTCCCATGACTGGGGGCAGAAAAGGAGTGTGAAAGGAAAGGAGAGTGACTGAAGAGGACCTAACCTTGCTGGCCCTGTTTGTCTCTGTAGAGGTCTGATTCGGGGCAAGGACTCCGGATAGAGAGAGGGAAGGGGCACCACAGGCAGCTGTTAAAGAGATGCGATGAGCCTGGAAGGGCATCAGGGCTGCCCTCCTCTCAGTCAAGAAGATAATACCACCACCCAAAGACAGATATTTCAGAGGGAGAAATGAAAAACCCCAGAGAGAGGAGGAAAGGGCTTCAGAGAAGCCAAACAGGGGAAAGAAGACAGCTCCTTGGGGCTCAGGCCCTCTGTGCTGGCCTAGGAATGCCAGGATGCTTGGGTGTCAAGTGTAATCTCGGTATTATCATCGCTAGGGGACTTCTTGGAACTCAGATGCTCAGGCTTCCCCCTGGACCTGCTGATTCAGAAATGCTGGAGTGGGGCTCAGCAAGCCAGGATTTAGCAAACTGTCCAGGTTTTGAACACACAGCATCTTTGAGAAGCACTGCACGAAGAAGTATTGGCACTGGACATATAGAGCCATCCAGGTGACCTCTGGTAGCAGAGAGAGAAGCTTACCACAGGCGCCATTTGACATTTACTAGCATGATTATTTGGCTAGTAGCCATGCACCCTACTCTGAGCTGTAAGTACAGACTGTGTGCCAGGAATGGCCAGATGCTTGTGTACTCTTCTGGGCACCCAGGAAGACTACACGTCCCAGCTTTCCTTGCATTTAGACTGGACAGTCTGTATGGGACCATGAGAACTAGATTTTATTGTAATAAGTAGTTGAGATTTGGGGGGTTGTTTCTCACAGTGGCTTCTGTTAACTACTCTGATTAATACAGATTGTAAGTAAAAACAGGGTAAGGACCAGCCCAGTTTTTTTGTTCATGATTATACTGAGGGGTGGTGTAAATGTTAGTAGATGCTATAACCCTCGGACCAACCAATGTATGAGGGACACTGACTGTAGTCCTGAGTAGGGTCCTGGATACCTTCTGCATTTCCAGGTGTGCACCCTTTAGCTGAGGGATAATGCTTAGAACGATGATGGCACAATAGTTGTCCAATAAATTTTTTGAGTTATAACCAGGTAATTTGAATATAATAACTTAGGGTCCTGACTAAGCTTTGAGGTTACAAATTACAGACATCTGTTTTGAGTTCTTCTTAAACAGTCCACAGAACCTAGAGCCATCCATGTGGGTGCCGTTTGATCTACTTCTTTGCCCTAAAAGATTACCTAACACTGTACACAAAAATAAACTCAAAATGGATTAAAGACCTAAATGTAAGACCGGACACTAGAAAACCCTTAGAAGAAAACATAGGAAAAACAGTGTTTGACATAAACCACAGCAAGATATTTTTTGACCCACCTCCTAATGAAAATAAAAGCAAAAATAAACAGACAGGACCTAATCAAACTTAAAAGCTTTTGCACAGCAAAGGAAACCATAAACAAGACGAAAAGACAACCCTCAGAGTGGGAGAAAATATTTGCTAGTGAAGCAAGGGACAAAGGATTAATCTCCTAAAAACTATACAAACCGTGCATGAGTGCAATATTAAAAAAGCAAACAATCCAATGAAAAAGTGAGTGGAAGACCTAAATAGACATCTCTCCAAAGAAGACATACAGATGTCCCAGAGGCACATGAGAGGATGCTCAATATCACTGATTATTAGAGAAATGCAAGTCAAAACTATAATGAGGTATCATTTCATACCAGTCAGAATGGCCATCATCAAAATAATCTATAAACAATAAATGCTGAAGAGGGTGTGGAGGAAAGGGAAAATCTTGCAGTATTGGTGGGAATGTAAATGGATACATCCGCTGTGGAGAACAGTATGAAGTTTCCTTAAAAACTAAAAATAGGACTACCATATGACCCAGAAATCTCATTACTGGGCATATATCCCGAGAAAACCCATTCGAAAGGACACATGTACCCCAATGTTCATCACATACATGGAAGCAATCTAAGTGTCCATTGACAGATGAATGGATAAAGAAAATATGGTACATACACACAGTGGAGTACTACTCAGTCATAAAAAGGAACAGAATTGGGTCTTTTGTAGAGATGTGGATGGACCTAGAGTCTGTCATAGTGAACTAAGAGGAAACAAATATCATATATTAATACATATATGTGAAATCTAGGAAGATGGTACAGACACACCTGTTCCCGGGGTGGAAATGGAGATGCACATGCAGAGAATGGGCATGTGGGCACATGGTGGGGTCGGGAGGAAGGCGAAGATGACGTGAGTGGAAGATCAGGATCGACACATATATCTGTGCTGTGCTGTGCAAGTCACTTCAGTTGTGTCTGACTCTTTGTGACCCCATGGACTGTAGCCCACCACGCTCCCCTTTCCATGGGATTCCCCAGGCAAGAATGCTGAAGTGGGTTGCTGATATATACACTACCCTGTGTGAAATAGATGGGTAGTAGAAACCTGCTTTAAAGCACAGAAAGCTCAGCTCAGTGCTAGGTAATGACTTAGATGGGTGGAATTGGTGGAGGGGGAAAGGGTGGGAGAGGAGCCCAAGAGGGAGGGGATATATGTATACATGCAGCTGATTCACTTCATGGTACAGCAGAAGCTAATACAACATTGTAAAGCAACTGTACTCCAATTTAAAAAAAAAAAAGATGACCTCTTTTCAAATTATGTCCCTGACCTTTGTTAAGTTTCAAAATCCTCTGGTGTTAAATGAAGTTTATGTTTTCTTCCTAAAGGAGTTCATGTACACACATAAATGCAAGGATGTGAATACTGTTTTGGGGGGTTCATGAGTCCTTTGAGGTCCACCTCCAGGAATGAAGAGTAAAACGTGGAGGAACGCAATCCCTGGAAGTGGCTAGCTGTGGCCCAGGACCTATTAATATTTGCCTTTGAGCAAAAAATACACGTAACTCTTAATAACAGAACTTGGGAGGTTTCTGAAGTGTCTGTAACTTCCAAGATGTTTTATTTTTCTCCGTTCCTATCCTCTTGTCTGTAGTGATTAGTGGCATAAACTCTTAAAAAAAACAAGGGTTTGTGACTTTATCTAGAAGTAGACATTAGTATTCACATTATCATTTATAAATTGAATTTGACTTATAGACTGGGGCAGTTTATAGAAACTTGCATGTTGGTCCATACACTTCCTCTTCTGTCTCAGATCCTGCTTAGAGAAACAGGAGGTTCTTCACACTGCCAGAGCCTGTTTATTTTAACATCTACCATAGGGGGACCCACCTTCCTGTTCCCCCACTGGATGTAAAAACTGTTGGATGGTGAACCTGCTGATCTAAAGGGAGGAATTTCTGGTGGTTCAATGATTCACTTCCTGATGTTAGTACAGTGAGAAAAATCTCATTCATAAAAGTTCCCTCACTTGTAGCAGCTTTAACTTTCCTAGGTTTTTTATTACTGCATTGTTCCAGACCCTGATGTGACTTTTTGGCATGGTCTGGTGACCTGGGAGGATGCTTGTCATTCGACACTACAGGGGCCACTCCAGGGACCATACATAGATGGTCATCCTGCAGCGGAGGTCAAGGTGATGCTAGACACAGTGAAGGGGCAGGTTTTTTTTTTTTTTTTAAGGTAGTGTGGACTCAACTCCTGCCAAGGTTATAATATACCTATATATAGTGCTTCCTAGCTCTGTTGCTGTCAAATGAGCCTTCATTTGCTCATGTTTGAGAGTTGAGTACTTTAGGGGAGGGGATTTAGAGGACCTCTGCGTTGTGCAGTTGAGCCTGAAGTCCTGAGAGAGGAATGAACTTACTGAAGGTCCTTGGCTGTGCACAGGCTGGCGATGGTTCTGTTTGGCTGAAGCTGGTCTGCTGGAGGGGTCTAGTGAGAACAAAGCTGAAAACTGGTCAAAGAAAAGGATGATGGTGGGTTTGGAATGCCTCAGCAAGAATTTGTGCTCGATCCTGTGGGCCATAAAATCGTTCTCAAATTCTGAGTCTGAGAGTGAGGGAGCCACCGCCAGGATTTGTCTAGGAGATAAGCCAGGCCTGGGACAGGCCGGGCGCATTTGGGGGCCGTGTTGAGATACATCGTCTACTTAGTAATTTTGCCTTGGATCTGGCATGAATTTGCCGCTCCTCAGAGATGTGGTGGTCCCCACCCTCGTGTCCGTATGGGAGCCCCACACCCACATGGGGGCTGGCAAGGCTGAGCCAAGGGCAAGGAGACAATCAGCTTCCAGGAATGAGGGAGGCAAAGAAGAGGCCAGGCAGGGGTGAGGTTATAAACAAAGCTGGAAGCAGAGAGGAGGCCAAAGGTCACAGAATCGGTCAGGCGCTGAGGCGTTTGTGGGATTTGGATGTCCTTAAGTGGAGCTCACCAGAGCCAGGACATTAGGGCAGACCACTCATCTCCAGAGAGAGGGCAACACGTGTGGGCCTGTGAAGTGGGCGCCATGCTCCACACCCCTTGGCTGGTTGCAGGCCTGTAGCAGCCCTGTCGCCAGGGAACTGCCTCAGAGAGGTCAGGTTACTCACACCAAATCACACGTCCTGCCTCTGCCAGTGCTGGGGCGAGGACTTGGTCTTAGGTCCATTTAGTGGCCATCTGGAAACTGAGGTGGGGCTGGCCTTGTGGAGGAAATTTTGGTTTTCATCCTCGAACGAACAGGAACTGTGGCTGATGTTTGCTTTAGGCACATCCATTACACAGATGTAAATGAGACCCTGCAGGTCCCAGAGGAGCTCAAGACTGTGAGAAAGCTGGGGTTGTGTCTGCCTTCTTTTCACACAGCCTGGCGGATGACCGGGCAGTGAGCGGAAGAGAGGTGTGCTGGGCAGGGGGTTGGGCCTCCTTTTCCCTCACCAAGATCTCCGCCGCCCTGCAAGATGGATGGGTTCTTTTGTTCCTTAGCAGGAGAGGAGGAGAAAGCAGAAAATTGGTAGGTCGCAAGTGATGAGAGCACCCTTTTCTGGGGAACTTTTGGTGTTTTTCTTTATATCACTTAGAAAGATGGCTGATAAGAGAAGAAGTTCCAGAGTTAGGAGGTCGAGGTTTTATCCTGGCTCTGTCACTAAGCGGACACATGGCCTTGGGCAAGTTACTTACTTTCCTTGAGACTCTAAAATAAGCTAATGAGTTGTCCCCTCATGCATTTGTTTTTAGGATTGAGTGAGATGATAAAGGGAGAGCAATAGATTGGTGCCTGACATAGAGTATGCCACAAAAATATGTGCTGCAACCACAGTGGTGATAATGTCCTCACAGTTGGCATCAGTGCTTCCCACTGCTGCTTCCTGTGTTCATATTTCTCAGCCTGACCTGGGAGGGTGACGCTGGGTAGGAAGGTTTTGGTGGTGATTAACTCTATAAAGAGTGTGTTGGTGGGTTGCCTGGAGGGAGGGTGTACCATTCCTGAAAAATTACTCTCAGCTGGTGAAACCAATGCTTTTGGGTGACTCAGTGGAGGATGTGAGCTGCACAGTAGATGATGGGGGAGAACTTTATTCCCAGCTGTGGCACGAATGAAACTGCAGACCAAGTGCCAACAGTGAAGCTGATGATGGAGGGGCAAGGTGGAGGGAGAAAAAAGTAGATGAGTGTTGGGAGAGAGAACCATTGGCTAGGAACTGAACCAGAACTTCAACGCAGATGGGAGACAGCTCATGAATCAGCAGTAAAAGTCCCTCATAAAGGCCATATGTGCAGTCCCATGAAAAAGTTTATCCCCCAGATGTGACATTTTAATATGATTAAAACAAGCCTTGACAACATTGAGCCAGATGGAGGTGGGGGCGAGGCAGTTTCTGAAATCCTGCAGATTCATAGTGAGGTGCAGAAAATGTATAGGAATTCTCTCAAAAGCCTCGGCAGGCCAGTAATTACAGATTTCATGTAGTTCTAATGAGGAAGCATTGAAGTTTGGCAAACACATTGGCGCTGTGTGTCCCCAAAGCCCAGTGGTATTTGTCTGCTTGGCTTTTGAACTCTGAGAAGTGGCACAGCAATCTCCAGTAATCACAGGAGATTTCAGATCACCAATGGATTTATTCCAGAAACATCTTAGCATGGGGCTTAAGAAAACCTCACACTCTTAATTATGTGCTGAAAAAGGTCATTGGGTGGAATTTCCTTAAGAAGGATTCCAGTGTTTCATACAGAGAGGCCGGTAGGCTGAGACCATTTTGACATCCTGCTATAAAGCCAGCTTTTTGCACAATTTCCATGGAAAAGTGGTGAAAATTCTGTAGCCTTTAAGTGTATGTGATTTTGGAATGCTTCTCCTTCTGGCAGGGGGGCTTTGGTAAAGAGGCTCCTAAGAGAGTGATGTATGTGGGAAAAGTGGGCAGATTTTGAGGACTTAAAAATAACAAATGCATTCTTGGGGTTCATGTGACTAGTGCTCTATTGTGTGGTTTCTTTGAAGCACTGGGTCCTTTGAATGTTCAAACTCATCTCTCACTGTGGCCTTTGGGAACAGAGCACTAAACCCCAGCCGCGGCTTGTGCTGGAGCGAGAGAGGACGGAAGGTGATTCTGTTCCTCAGAATTCACACTGTGTTTGGATTAGAGAGAGTGAGCCCTCACTCGAGAGTGTGTGGACATGTGTGTATGTTTGTGGTGAGCATGTCTTACACAAGATGCAGCAATAGTACAGGAGTCATCAGTTGCACGAGCTCCCGGAGGCCAGGAGAGACAGCAGGTGAAAACTTGAGGTGAGCTGCAGATGCCCAAGCTTCAGGCAGGCCAGAAATCTGTATATGCCTAGTTCGAAGGCAAGATCTAGTTGGTTTGAGCATGGAAATGGGTTTTATTTCAGTATTTATTGTCCTAAGGGATATGTAGGACAGAGTTTACCTGTTTAGACAGCCTTACCTTGCAAGAGAACAACTCTACAAGACTGGAAATGAGCAGATTCTGTGTCAGAGCCAAGACTTTTTCTGGAGCCAGTCTACCATCGAAGCTGTCTTTTAAAATAACTTTAAGACTTTCTACTAACTCTTCCCTGGTGGCTCAGTCAGTAAAGAATCTGCCTACAATACGGAAGACCTGGGTTCGATCCCTGGGTTGGGACGATCCCCTGGAGGAGGGCGTGGCAACCCACTCCAGTATTCTCACCTGGAGAATCCCCACAGAGGAACTTGGTGGGCTGCAGTCCATGGGGTCACTAGTGGGTATTAAGATATATTTGAAGGTTTCTATTCCTGATGGGATAGGACCTCTTAGATCCAGGTTGCCCAGGAACCTGACCATCAACTTTCAGATGCCATTCTTTCTCCTCAGCCAACCTTCCTTTCCCCCTCTCTCCTACTGACTGCCTGTTGGGTATTTCTCTACTTACCACACTCTCTGATTACTTTATCCCTGGTAGTACTTTGGCTTTTCTAGGATGGAAAATAAAAGGCCTATTGTTTAGTCCTGTGGAGGAGTTTTCTATTTGCTGGCACAGCCTGTAGAGTTTAGAAGAACAAGGTATAGAGTCTTAAGTTCAATTTTCAGATATATCTAGCTCTCCCTTCCCCCGGGAATATGTTTAGGCTGCATGTCCTACCCACCTGTTGGTTGGTAGGGATCATGTGAATAAACCTGGAAAATTGGTTGTGAGCAGACTGACAGTCATCACCTCTGAGTTGGAATATCTCATTGCCAATGCGACACCTTCCAGGACTCTCCCTTCCCTGTGGAGAATGCCCATGATGTTGACTTGACTTTGAAAAAGAGGCTCTCTCTGCTGATCCATGATAAACAACCTGCATTGCTTTCAAGTCATTAAGATTTTGGAATTATTTGTCATAGCAATATAACCTGGCCTATCCTAACTGAGTTTTAGGTAGGTAAGTGTCTGATGAAAACTCGGGGTCTTCTTTCCCTGTTGTGAAGTAAGTCTGCTGTGATTTATAGGTTCTAGAAAGACTGTTCTACCTTAGCATATCAACACCTCCTCATACCTGCACCTCTTTCCATCCTGCCCTTGAGCTTGACATGCCTGAAGTCATGTGACTTAGGGCAAATCACTCTGTCTTTCTGAGCCTTTGTTCTCTGGCTTTAAGGTGAGGGGCTGGATGAGATGCCCTCCATGGCCACAGCTGGCTCTCTGTTATGTTTCAGTGGTAAATTGGTCTCCGTAGGCACATATTCTGGCTAGGCTGACTGCCTAAGATGGGCTTAGAGTTCATAAATCTTCCTCAGAGACCACAAATGCTTCTGCCCAGTCCATCTGCAAGGTCTTTGTGGGTTTTATTCCTTCTGTTTTCGTCACTCAGCCACAAAGAGCTCAGCTGTTATTCCCAGGGAGGACTTCCTTGAAACTCACTGTCACACATGTCAGTCTCACGTCCCCAACTACCTTTTCACCTGAATGCTAGCAGTGCTTGCAGTGGTCACATCTAATTATTATTAATATGCAAATAAACTATTTTTTTTGTCTGTCTCCCCTCCTGGAAAGTAAACTGCTTTGGAGCAAGGACCTTGTTAATTTTGTTCATTTCTGTATTCCCCAAGCCTAAAATGAGCCTGACACATGAGACCCTAAGTACTACTGGTTGAATTCTGGCCTTCTAGGCTAGGGACTGTGGAAGCAAAAGAGAACAGAGGTCTGTGCCATATGTGAGCTGTCCCTGGTTTCACATGAAGCAATCTGCTGCCCATGTGCCTGCCCTTCTGGGCAGGGTGTGCATGCAACAGCTGGTTTACTGGGAGCCTAATGTAAACCGAGGCATTTCCCCTACAACTGGAGAATAAAACTCACGGGATCCATTACCGCCCAGGTAAAGTTTGAGGATTTGCCAGCAACAAATTGTTGCATAGTCTGTCTGCCTGTGCCGAGTGGGGCAGCAAGCAAGAGAGAGGCAAAGCAGGCCTAGGACCCTGGGAGCACTGGCAATCTCTGTGGTTCTCTGCCTCTGGCTACAAACGAGTCCAGAAATGCTGCTTTATTTATTTGCTTAGAATGATTAGAGCACTTTGAAGGAAAAACTTTTTAAAGAGATGTCTCCATTCCTGAGACTCCCACTGTATGTTCTTGGTAACAAATTTCCAATGGGGTGCTTGAACACTGGTTTATAAAATCTTGGTCTTCCTTTCATGATCTACTGTCCCTTAAAAAAATAACTAAGTCTACTCAGTAAGAGCCAGAAAGTGAAGTGAAATCCCGACAACAGAATCTCACTTGGCTTTATATGGGAGAAGGGACTAGCTCTTAAAGGAGCATGTGAATTGCCTTGCAATAAGGTGGAAAGGGCTTATTTGGAAGCAGATAAGTCTGCTACTTCTGTCACTTCCAAGTGATGCAAAATATAAAGTCAGATATTGAAAAACTGGTTTTGGGAGTTCTAGACTTAGAAAGTGTTTATTCATTGCCAAACATCTGGTTCATTGGGTACCATCAAAGTGGTCCTTCAGCCTACCTGGATGTTGGGCAAAATGCTGGTTAAGCAACTTGGAGGGAGGGGACAGGATCAATTAAACTGATTAGGTGCTTTGGTACTATCTTTAAATCTCTGGAGAGTCAATGAATCTGAATGTCTAACTTAAAAATTAGGATTAATTTATCTTTTCTGGAAAAAAATTGGCTTTTATGTATTACGCATTTTTCATTTTCTTCTTCCTGAAAATGAAATGAATGACTCCCTCTTTCATATTCAAACTATCTGTAGCTCCATGAGAGGTCTTCCCACCACCCTGGAATTCAGCCTGCAGATGATATGGCCAGAGAGCAAGCTGGGACTGTTCTTGGTTTGGAGCAGAGAGCTGGGCTCAGCAGACTTTCAGCATAAAGCCAGTTTATTCAGGTCTTACTGTTGGCAAAGCCGCAAATTGCTCTTTTGTGGGCACTGGGGAATTCACAATTGTTTGTCTGTTCCTTGATGGACACAGTAAAGAGGCAAAGCGGCCTCTTTTCCTCTAGCCCAAGACAAGAATTCAGGAGCTTTGCCTCTTGCCTCCAACTCTCCCACTAACAGGCCCTGGCCCCTTTGGCCCTCCGAGTTGGTCAGCCAAACCCTCTATGACTCAGCTCCTTTCTTTGCAAATTGGGGGTGGTCAGATTAATTTGAGAGCTGGAAGGCATTTTTGAAAGGCCTTTGAAAGTCCTCGCTCATGTAGAATGACTGGCTATCTCTATGGTTTGGGAACTGGCACCAAGGTTAGGGGAACTTCTCTTTCTTGGGTGGGAGTCTGTGGTGTTCTGTGCAGAAGGTTAAGGGTAATCAGAATTCCTCTGATTTCATCTCTTTCATCTCAAGACCTGGGCCCCATGTTTGGGATGCTACCCCAGGCAGTCAAAGCCTATAAGCCTTATTTTGTCCCATTTTCTAGAAACTCCTCCTATGCACATAAAAATTCACTTCTAAGAGTCCAAGGATTTGAACAGATGGTTTACATAGAAGGAAAACAGACTAAGTGAAACACCACATAGAGTAAATACATAGCTTTGAAAATGACTGAGAAAATGAAAATGGCAACTTGAGTTAGCAAAAATAATTGCAACTGATCCAGCCTAATGGACTCAGGGTACACATACACATTAATTGTTTTATTAGTGGCTCTCTTATTATTCTAGCCTTTATAAACAGTGACTTCGCATGGTACAATAAAAGTTACACACTTCATTGAGGAATACATCCCCCAAAGAAAGAAAGAATGACTTATTAAAAAATGTCTACAGCAGTGAGATATACCAATAAATAGATATGAAAGAGAACAATCACACAAATGATGATCAGTAGAGTAATGCTTAAGTAAACTCTGGTTCTTCATCACCGTGAAATGTTATATTTTGGTGAAGATCAGAATAGGGGTTAGGAATGAGGGGGCTCCTTGACCACTATTCTAACAAGCCATTGTTACTGGTAGGTGATTACCACCTTCATAAAGGATATTGGAATAGAAAGAATATATATAAATATATATTAATATATTTTGTTTATCCATTCTTCTATTGGTGGGCTTTTAGGTTTATTTCTTAGACAGTGTTAGGGAAATTAAAACAGAGGTAGCCTTATTCAGACTTCAGAAGTGGGGAAGCAGGCCTCTGACTAACTTCTGACCTTGCCTGGACTGCAAGCCTGTTTGCAAACGCACCAGTTGTTGTCAGCAAGTCAAGCAGCACTTTAGAGAAGAAAGGGAATGGGTCTTGGAATTTCTTAAGCCCCTTGGGGCCTGGCCAACACCCTCCCCTACTCAGCGTCTAATGAAATCGTATAATTCAAGGTGAAACAAAAAGCATTATAAAGTTTAAAGAAAAACCAGAGCTACACTTTTGTGTGTAAACTGATGATAATATCAGTTTGTGACCTGGGATTATAAACTGCTGCTGCTGCTAAATTGCTTCAGCCCAACTCTGTGCGACCCCATAGACGGCAGCCCACCAGGCTCCCCCGTACCTGGGATTCTCTAGGCAAGAACACTGGAGTGGGTTGCCATTTCCTTCTCCAGTGCATGAAAGTGAAAAGTGAAAGGGAAGTTGCTTAGTTGTGTCCAACTCCTAGCGACCCCATGGACTGCAGCCTACTAGGCTCCTCTATCCATGGGATTTTTCAGGCAAGAGTACTGGAGTGGGGTGCCATTACCTTCTCCGGGATTATAAACAGGAACTCCCAAAGTTGTAATTTGAAGTCTCACCCTTGAGGCAGATGAACTGCCTAGCTCTCTTTCCCAGTTGGAATTCTAGATTGCTGTTAATGAGGTACTTCCCAGTGCTGTTCCAGTCTGGATGTAGGTTGTTGGCCCAGTTTAGTGATATGTTACCTCTCTCTATTGTTTCTCTTTTCTTTTAATGACTGTATGTTGAGATTAAGTCGAATAATCTTGTGTAAAAAATTGAAATTGCGTGTAATGAATAGTTTCTTTTGTTAACGAATACTTCAAACCTAAAACAAAAGTAAAGACTTTTGGCATAACACCTTGGCAATTGTGAACGGTGCTTCAATGAACATGGGAGTCCTCCTATCTCCTTGAGAACCTGATCTAAATTACCCAGATGAGTGATTACTGTATCAAACAGTACTTCCATTTTTAATTTTTTGAGAATTAAAACAAGTGTTTTCTATCAAAGCTCTGCCATTTTGCGTTTATACCAATGGTTCACGTAGTAGTTGTTCCAGCACCTTTGTTGAAAAAGGTATCTTTGCTCTATTGTGTTATAAATGTTTTTGTTGATATTTTCCTCTAAGTTAAGGGAATTTCTCTCTATTGTTATTTTACTAAAAGTTTTTTTTTTTTAAATCACAAATGAGTTCAGTTGCTCAGTTGTGTCCAACTCTTTGCGACCTCATGAATCGCAGCACGCCATGCCTCCCTGTCCATTAACAACTCCCAGAGTCCACTCAGACTCACGTCCATTGAGTCCGTGATGCCATCCAGCCATCTCATCCTCAGTTGTCCCCTTCTCCTCTTGCCCCCAATCCCTCCCAGAATCAGAGTCTTTTCCAATGAGTCGACTCTTCGCATGAGGTGGCCAAAGTACTGGAGTTTCAGCTTCAGCATCATTCCTTCCAAAGAAGGATTGATCTCCTTCAGAATGGACTGGTTGGATCTCCTTGCAGTCCAAGGGACTCTCAAGAGTCTTCTCCAACACCACAGTTCAAAAGCATCAATTCTTAAGTGCTCAGCCTTCTTCACAGTCCAACTCTCACATCCATACATGACTACTGGAAAAACCATAGTGACTCTCAAGAGTCTTCTCCAACACCACAGTTCAAAAGCATCAATTCTTAAGTGCTCAGCCTTCTTCACAGTCCAACTCTCACATCCATACATGACTACTGGAAAAACCATAGTCTTGACTAGATGGACCTTATTCAGTAAAGTAATGTCTCTGCATTTGAATATGCTCTCTAGGTTGGTCATAACTTTTCTTCCAAGGAGTAAGCGTCTTTTAATTTCATAGCTGCAGTCACCATCTGCAGTGATTTTGGAGCCCCCAAAAATAAAGTCTGAAACTATTTCCACTGTTTCCCCATCTATTCACCATGAAGTGATGGGACCAGATGCCATGATCTTCGTTTTCTGAATGTTGAGCTTTAAGCCAACTTTTTCACTCTCCTCTTTCACTTTCATCAAGAGGCTTTTTAGTTCCTCTTTACTTCCTGCCATAAGGGTGGTGTCATCTGCATATCTGAGGTTATTGATATTTCTCCTGGCAATCTTGATTCCAGCTTGTGTTTCTTCCAGTCCATCGTTTCTCATGATGTACTCTGCATATAAGTTAAATGAGTATTAGATTTTATCAAATGCTGTTTTTGCGTCTATTGATAAGATCATGTGATTTTTCTTTTCAGTGTGTTGACGTGATACATTACATTAGTTGGTTTCTGAATAGTGAGCCAGCCTTGCACACTGGGATGAATTCTGCAGTGTCTTGGTGTATAATTATTTTTATACACTGTTGGGTATATTTTCTGGAGAAGAAAATGGCAACCCACTCCAGTATTCTTGCCTAGAGAATACCGTGGACAGAGGATCCTGGTGGGCTGCTGTCCATGGGGTTGCACAGAGTTGGACATGACTGAAGTGACTTAGCAGCAGCAGCAGGGTTTATTTTCTGCTAGTAGTTTCACAGTTTCAGGTCTACATTTAAGAATTTAATTCATTTTAGATTTTTTTTTTTGTATGTGTATGCTTTGGCCACCTGATGTGAAGAGCTGACTCATTTGAAAAGACCCTGATGCTGGGAAAGATTGAGGGCAGGAGGAGAAGGGGACGACAGAAGATGAGATGGTTGGATGGCATCACTGACTTAACAGACATGGGTTTGGGTAGACTCTGGCAGTTGGTGATGGACAGGGAGGCCTGATGTGCTGCGATTTCTGTGGTCACAAAGAGTCAGACACCACTGAGCGACTGAACGGGAACTGAACTGATGGTGGAAGATAATGATCAAGTTCCATTGTTTTATGTATCTGTTCTTACACCAGTACTGTACTGTTTGGTTATTGTAGCTTTGTTATATATTTAAAAATTAAGTAGTGTGATGCCTACAGCATTGACTTTGTAGATTTCTTTGGGCAGTATTGATATTTTAGCAATACTAAGTTTTCCAGTCCCTGAATATAAATGTTTTTTTCCATTAAAAAAGATTACTGAAATGTTATATACAATTATTGAATTATATAATTATTAAATTGTTAACATTTAGTTTTATGCAAGAATATGATATATATGACATAATATTTAATGAAAAATATTTTGTAAATAATTATTGTACCTGTGTAAAAAGGCATTTATATGTCTATATGATGCTCTAAAATGTATTCAGAGTGATGGACAAGATATAGATTTCTTTCAGAATTTATTTATTGTGAAATGTGAAGTACACCAAGCAAGTAAAGCAAGCCTCAACCATTTTTCAGTGTATCCTTTTGGGACAGAGAGAGGGAGTTTGCCTTCTTTTTCCCCTGGGCCTGGTACAATGCTTGGCACATCATAAGGGCTCATTGTACATTGGTTGAAAGTTGTTGAATAACATCCAATTGTATTAGGACAAGGCTTCCTGCCAGTTGATTTGTGCAAGTTGTATTGACTAGTTAGTATTAAACCATTCCCCTCTCTGCCTTGCCCCTTAATGGTTTTATCCAGGTGAGAGTCACATGTCTCCAGAGGTTTCTTAAGAAATTCAGTGCCAGGAATTAAAAAGAACGTATCAGGAAGGGGAAAAGGGATTAGATGGTTTTGGTAAGGAATTCCTTTATTTGCCATTCAAACTAAATAGTAAGGGTAGCTGAATAAATATCGCCCAGTAGACCTTGTCCTAGCTAAATAATGAGAGTAGAATGAATTCTCCTTGTCATAATTAGCCTTGTGATGTCCTTTTGTGACCCTCCCCTTCCAGGGGAATAGAGAGCTGCACAAAGGGTCTTAGCAAAGTAGCTTTCTGAATGATCATGATTTCTTATAACTTCTTATAGTAAGCTGAAATTTTCCTTGAAAAAACCCGTCCTTTTAAGGCAGGAAATAAAGTGTCTCAAGACTAGAAGAGGGAGATGCTTTCTCTTCTGTGCTCCAAGGTGGCATCACGGTCATAGGGTTGGGATGGGAGAGGAATGGTTTTCTGAACACACTGTGGTTAAGAATTGAAGCCTTTTCTGTCCCGCCTACCCTGACCCTGGGATGGAGGTGTGATAGATTCATCGAGATAAAGCGAAAGAGAGAGAATGTATAATACTAAAAGTACACTGCTTCTAACTATAGTAGCCTTAGGAGCCCAGGCTACCATGATGTAGAGTAAATAGTGTTGCATGTAACATATATGGAGAGTTTTCTCCATTTCCTGAGAACCTG
Organism: Madoqua kirkii; assembly: GCA_006408675.1. NCBI lineage: Eukaryota > Metazoa > Chordata > Mammalia > Artiodactyla > Bovidae > Madoqua > Madoqua kirkii. The sequence continues at coordinate 3,177 of SJYC01066005.1, read as the reverse complement.
AGACTTTTCAGTTTATTCAGTGGAGGTGGAATCTTAGCTCACATTTACTAGAAAATAGCTTGAGGGAAAAGCTTATGCTTCCCTGTGCTTTATGGAGAAGGTGTCATGTCAGGGAAACCAAGGGGGGGGGGCGGGAAGAGGCAAGGGACATAGGGAGCAAAAATACAAGGGGATGTGTGAGAGAGCAGGGTGCAGCTTTGTGTTCAGTCATGGGAAGTGTGTTCACAGAGCCTTCTGAAGAGGAGTCTCAGGATCACTCATACCCTCCCCTCCTGGGCCGAGAGGCTGGTCACTCTGGGAAACAGCTGGAGGCTGTCGCTGCCTCTGTGGCCCCCGCCCGCTTGTGCACAGGCCTTCCTTGCCAGTGGTGGCATGGTGAGGGAGAGCACCAGCAACAGATGTTCCATCCATGGGAACATCTGGAGCTGTTGTAGGAATTCTGTGGCTAGAATCAAAGGACGAAGCATGTGCATTAAAACCTAAGACACAAGTGCCACAAACTTAGATCAGAGTAGGTGGACAGATGCTTGGATGGTCACAGCTCCTCGAGGTCTGTCTGTAGCATCAAGCTGTTGGGATGTCTCAGTCAAGGAAGCGGCAGGCCCAGTTCATTGCACTGTCACGGCAGCTGCAAGGACTGTGTTGAGCTGCTATTTTCAACAACACCAAGTAATGGTTCTGGCAGTGACAGCAGCAGAAAAGGTGGCTGGTCCATGGAGGATGCTAAGATTGATTTTGTACTTCTCTTTCCATGAGGTGATCATTAAGACTGATTCCCTGCTGAGCCAGCATCTTGGGGTCTTGGACTTATCACAAGAAGGGAAGACAGTCAGTTGTTCATGATAAGGAAACTAGAAGTCAGTTAATTAGAACATTTAAAGATAGATGATCTCATTTTTATATCCCAACTGAGTGAAGAGGGATCCATCCAAGGTCTACAGTCATTCACAGCACTTGATCAAATACCTAGTTATGAATGAATTTCTTTGTCAAGGTACAAAGACAGAAGGCTTATAGTAGAACAGTAAAGGAGAGGAGACTTATTATTAAATCTTCCTTCATAATACTTTGCTTAAATCAATGCAAATGGATATTTTAAGTTGGGAGGGCTCAGCACATGTATGAAACACATGCCTTCTGATTGTTCAGCTTTTAGCAGCGTATGAAAAGAACACTGGGATTCATACCCTTCCATCTTAATGTCTTGGTTCATATGTGCCCTGCTCATCTGGGGAACATACAATAATTGGCTGTGGAAAATACAAATAATAATATATCACACGGTTTGAATGGCAATTGTATTCTTTCAGTTGGTTACCGATAAATATTTACTAAGCACTAAATTGAGTTTTAAATGGCTTTGGTTTAGCCTCAAACTAGGGGTTTTGCCTTGATGCTATGTATTTTTAAACTTTGAGGTTAGATTCAATCAATGAACTTTCCATTTAGAGTGTTTGGCATTTCTCCCAGAGCACCATCTGTTACATATAAGATAGCAAGATTAAATTCTAATATGTGAAACGCTTTTCCATCTTGAGGACTTGGTTGGCCTTCTGGGTTTATGATGGCACCAGAACATCTCATTTGTAATTTGTTTAACTGGCCTCATCATCTTGGTGAACTTATAGTTGTGACTACATCAGAAGGCAATAGCATTAGGCCACACAATGAATAACGATGCACACATGATTTACACATGATACACATGTGAATAATGACACACACACATGATTTATACATGAAACACACATGCATAATGATACTTACACATGATTTGACATGTGTATCAATTAGGACCTAATCAATGAAAAATAAGAAAACATGTTTCTATATGGATAGAAGGAGTTTCACATTATATGAAGATGGAATAACAGTCTTTGAGTTTAGTTTGCTTTCCTATTTTACTATGCCTGGACAGGATCAGCATCTATTTTTTGTTGGTTACATTGACATTTTTCACATCCTCCTTCATATGAAGGCTACTCCTTTATATCATTTACTTTTTGTCACCTAGGTTTTAAGCTCCTGGAGGTCAGTGGCTGTGTCTTAATTTCTATTGCATAACTCATTGGGTTTTAATTTAGTAATTTATGTGTCTTGATGTAAGGAATGAAATTTCTATTAAATTATTCAGAATTAGGTTAGAGTGTGTTTCAATTGCTGGAGAACTCTGAAGCTTTTTAGAAATATTCTGATACGTTGCCTGGAATCACATCTCAGTAAGTTCGGTTCAGTTCCGTCACTCAGTCATGTCCAACTCTTTGTGACCCCATGGACTGCAGCATGTCAGGCTTCTCTATCCATCACTAACTCCTGAAGCTAGCTCAAACTCATGTCCATAGAGCTGGCAATGCCATCCAACCATCTAATCCTCTGTCATCTCCTTCTCCTCCTGCCTTCAATCCTTCCCAGCATCAGTCTTTTCCAATGAGACAGTTCTTCACATCAGGTAGCCAAAGTATTAGAGTTTCAGCTTCAGCATCAGTCCTTCCAATGAATATTCAGGACTGATTTCTTTTAGGATTGACTGGTTGGATCTCCTTGCAGTCCAAGGGATGCTCGAGTCTTCTCCAACACCACAGTTCAGAAGCATGCATTCTTTGGTGCTCAGCTTTCTTTCACCAACTCTCACATCCATACATGACTACTGGCAAAACCATAGCTTTGATTAAATGGAACTTTGTTGGCAAAGTAATTCTCTGCTTTTCAGTATATTGTCTAGGTTGGTCTTAGCTTTTCTTCCAAGGAGCAAGTATCTTTTAATTTCTTTACATCTTTTACATTCAGTTCAGTTCAGTCACTCAGTCGTATCTGACTCTTTGGGACTCCATGAATTATAGCACTCCTGGCCTCCCTGTCCATCACCAACTCCCAGAGTTCACTCAAACTCATGTCCATTGAGTCAGTGATGCCATCCAGCCATCTCATCCTCTGTCGTCCCCTTCTCCTCCTGCCCCCAATCCCCCCCAGCATCAGAGTCTTTTCCAATGAGTCAACTCTTTGCATGAGGTGGCCAAAGTACTGGAGTTTCAGCTTTAGCATCATTCCCTCCAAAGAAATCCCAGGGCTGATCTCCTTCAGGATGGACTGGTTGTATCTCCTTGCAGTCCAGGGACTCTCAAGAGTCTTCTCCAACACCACAGTTCAAAAGCATCAGTTCTTCGGCGCTCAGCTTTC